>JAHKKF010518813.1:3205-17326 GCA_019740295.1 Labeo calbasu | reverse complement strand
TCCATATCTTTCCTCTCTTAGCAGAAGGACAGAGGAGAAAGAGAGGAGAGGAAGGTCTCTATGCAAGGTTTTGTGCCAGGACAACCATCCGTTTCCCCCGCATTGACTTCCAGAATTCTGCGTGACACACATGCACACACGCAGCCACGAGTCAGCAACAGGAAGTGACCACTGAGTGTTCTGGGTAAATTTTTTCTTGTACTCAAAAAGATTTGTGTTAACTTTAACTGAGTGATCATAATGAAGCTTTTACAGGTCTTTATGTGCATTTATGTGATTTTGTCTTTAAGAGTACTTATGCTACATTGCATAACCTGAATTCTCCCAAGGTCTGCAATGTTTTTCTCTCTCAGTCTTCATTGTTTTAATTCTGCTGATCTGAAAAACAGCATCCCTTAGGATTACACTGCTACGCTTATGTATGCTCTGTTTGTGTGTCACTGAGCAGAATTATACAGGGTTTATGCACATCTTACGCACTCATCTCTCACTGTGAAGTCACATCCTCCCTAGACTGTGGTTGTATTGCAAGATGTACTTGATATCTCTGACTTCTGACTACAAGCATTCCAACTTTTTGAGTTGGATGGAACACATAGTATGTCTGTCTGTAATGAATGGAGATGGATTTGTCCAATGAGGCTAACACCAGGTAGAGATTTTTCAAAGCAGGATTTCAATACTAATATTCATCCTGTGAGGGAAGGTTAGGGTAGTTGTATGGATCACAGTATTAGCCAGATGAAGAAACCAATGCCTTATTATATAGTTAAAATAGAAAATGGTTATTTGTTTCCTTCACTTTTACTACATTATCAAACCTAGATTATCTCTCTCTCATCGTCAATTCACCACGATCATTAGCAACCCATGGATCAACCCATGGTGCAGAAATATTTCAGTACAGATTTATGAAAACCAAGATGACGTTTATACATTTTTGTACGTGTAAGAAAAAAAAAGTCACAAATAATTTCAGTAGCAGCTTAACTGTTTCTTCTTAGCACAAAGATTAAAACTTTGGGCCACTACGGTCACTTTTGACTGATTTTGAAATTTTAAAAATAGTAGTTCAGTCATCAGAATGAGAGGACATTTGATGACAGATTAGCTATGTGAACACTAAAAAGAAAAGAAAAAAGTAACAAACATGATTTAGATATGTTAAAAGGCCGAAACAGTAACAGGTTAAAAAAGTGCTCATAAAAATTTGCATAGTATCATAAAACTCAATTCTAAATAATGATCAAAAAATATATTATTGAACAAAATATATTACATATTTTCCTGGAAAGAAAAAAAATACACTAACATCTGCCAAACCCTAACCTTAACCCAAAAGTCAATATGTTTTCAATATGAAGGGCAACACTCTATTTTGATAAGTACTATAAGTAGAGTAGGTCACACCAAAATTTATTCAGACACCTTCAACATTTCTCACATTATCACAATTTATTTACTATAGTATAGAAAAGGAGGGAGCAGTTCTCAGCGCCGCGAATTTGGTGCACTTCTTCAGCGAAATAAAGGTTTGTATACATTTTATTTCATTTATAAACTCTTTACTGTGCTGTAAATTGTATTATTTTATGCAACACAACATAAGGATGAGATGCCAGTCAGCTGCGTCAGCAGCGGTTGTTTCGCAGTATCGAAACGCCTTTTGCCTTAAATAAAATAAATGGATTTTATTTCGTTATTGTACTGTGTTTAATTTAGTTTGATATTAAAATATGTTCTCTAATGTCAGTACTGTTTGTTTATGGGCAGGTTCGCAGTTACAGCAGCCCATCACCAGCTCAGATTTTGGCGACATGCCGGCATGAGAATTAGCACTATTTCTGTGAAAAGCGATTACAGAATGGTTAAATATACTTAAATTAAAATGCTGCTTTTTAAATGGTAATTTTTAATGCCTAAAATGATTGTTCACTGAGTTTAAATGTATGTAAAATTGTAAACTATGCTGTATTCACCCAAATAAATTCAATTTGTCTTGTAGTTTGTCCATCTGTTCTTGCTTGATAATAAATGTTCATCTTTTGATTATTGCTGTTGCCTCTGTGTGTTTTTTATAAGTTCCAGTTCATTTTAAACCAGCAATATAATAATTATTTTAAACAACAGTTGACTTAAATAAAATAACCCAGCATGTTTGGTAAAAACATTTAACCCAAACCAAAACCCAGCATGTGTTCTGTCCAATATTTACCCAGTGCTGGGTTGCCAAATAACCCAATTTGGGTTGTTTTTAACCCAGCATTTTTTAGAATGTAGTAGACTGTCGCTTAATATCTGAGATTATTTTGATAGTGCTCTAACAGACATTAGTAACTTTGTAGCTACATGTCAACTTGTTTTACTAACTCTAACCCTAAGCCTAATCTAACAGTCTGCTAATACTCTAATGAGAGTTAGGTGACATTGCAAAGTACTTATAGTTAGAATGTTAAAAGTGGACTATTGAAAGTGTAACTATATTATATATTCTTTCTGTATGTCATTTTTTTTTCATCTGCTTCTATTTTTATTTGAGTAGAAACATCTGAATGAAGTGATAAGTATAGTATGGGTGCATGGGATTGTTGCTATGGAGAAATATTTATGCCAACCCTCCTACTCGACTGCCACATATGTAAACGTGTAAGTGTGTGCATACTTGTTAAATTACGTATAGTGCAACAGGAGGCTGACGTGCCCCTGAAAGAACGCTTGCCTCACTAATATGATGTGTTAGTAAATGGTGACATACTGTTGGTACAGGCGCCTCTGTTGGTGTGCATGTGTGTGCTCGTATGTCTGTTTGTGGTGGATGATGAATCTGTATGTTTGTTTTTGTTTTGTGTGAAAGCAGCTATGAAGATTTTGTTTGTGGTGTTGTACAGTCAGTGTGTGCATGTGTGTAATGGTTAGTGGTCTGTAAAGCATGATCCTTTTACAGATTTTACAGAGTTGTTTAAACTCACTCCTGAGGGACGTACTGTAGACTTACACACAATCACACAGTATCAGCTCTAAACCTCATTTTGTGGTATATTAGTTCTGACAACTATCATGTGCGTCTCCTGTCCTCACAGGAACTCTTACCGTTCTTATTTTATTTTCCATGAGCAGCTTGAGGTTTTGCTGAGGTTCAGAGCAATAAGACATTGATTTATGCTTTATTTGTTCAGGAGAGGCAGTTAGATGTCATCCTAGATCCCACAACTCTTTGCAGTAAACTGCTACACACCTCAACTTCAAAATCTGACTTTAAAAATGATATTGTCTTATGTATCATGACTGTATTGGCAGAATATCTGGTATTTAATTTCCATTTTCTAGGTGATGTGGTACCATTCACCATGAAGCTTTACACTTTGAACTCAGCACAGTAGCCACTTTCGAAAGAGCATTTCCCTTTAAATACAACTGTTTCAGGTTTTTTATGGATTTCATTTACAAGGAACCAAAGCGAAATCAAATCCTTCTTTGATACTGAGGAGAGGCAGAGCACACCTTTTTTTGTATGTCTTTTGTTTAGCAATGTAATAATATGTTTATTATTATTATTTAAATGTACGTACAGTGTTCAAATCTCATTTTAAGCAAGAAAATGTACCAGTTTGGAACACACAAGGACATTGTGACAGATTCGTGACATTTTTGGGTGAACTATGTTTTAAAGCGGTGCTATTATGCTTTTTCACAATTTTAGTCAGTGTGTGGTGTGTATGTTTGGGCATAAAAAAGACCTACAAAGTTACAAATCTCAAAGTCCACTCCAAAGGGAGATACTTCATTTTTAAAAAGTCCCTTTTCAAGAACTACAACGAACGGCTCCTTTGGACTATAGTGTTTGTTTTCCGGATGTTATGTCACAACACGGCCCATTAGAATATCATTAAAATAAATCCCTCCTACTGAAATTCGAACGGTTGGGGGGTGGGTAGGGACGAGGTGGGGGATTAGCCTAACTTTGGCGATACAGCGGAAAGCCACTTCTGAGACGCTTCAACGAGCTGCCGAGCGGTGGGTATAAACACTAGCATTGACTAGATGCGCCGTGATCTGCTCCAGTGGCCGTATAGGGGGTCGAAACACATACGGAGGTGCGGCTGATGTAAACACAAGCATTGACTAGAGTGAACGCGATCATCTCCGGTGGCCGTGTCGAAGCCACACCACAGACGTGTGCAGTAAGAGATTTATTCATCATACAGTATATTTAGCTTCACTTATAACATGAGTGTTTTCTTAAAAAAAAGCATAAACTTGCGATAGACTAGGCTTGGCTAATCAGTGACGATGTTCTTTGCTTGTTTTCTGTTGGTGCTTTTTGAATAACTAAGGAAATGTAAGCATTATAATTAGTAACGTTTTTATTTAGTTGTTGTCATGTTTAATACAAATGCTTTTAGCCTTATGCTGGAGCTGGTTTTGGGCAATGAAACTAAGTATGTAAGTAATTAAATAAATTTGCACGATAATATCATGTATCAGCGATCTCGCAGGCTGACGATAGGATCCAACACTACTGTAGTATATTATTTACTCACCCTCCATGCATCCTAGGTGTATATGACTTCCTTCTTTCCTGTAGAAATAAAGCCCTCCTGTAGCGAATCGATGCTTTTTTGTAAGAAAAACATCCATATTTAAAACGTAAGAATCGCTTTAATCTAGGTTGCGCTAACAGTTGTACACGGAAGTTGCTGCTTTGGCAAGGGGTGTGGCAGAAACACTGTGGTACTGAAACGACTCCTTTAACAGCTTGAGCTTTTACATACACAAGTCACTTCTATATGCGCTAGACTAATATTTCTCTTTTTCTTTTGTGGTAAATGCCTCTCGTTTCACTCTATCTTTTCTTTGAATCACTAATCAAGCTTTGGCATAACGTCTGTCTTTCCTGTGCATAATCTTGCTGTAACAAAGATTGAAGATGATTGCGTCTACAATATAGATTTTAGTGTCTAATCTGGATGAAATATGTGCTGATGTTGAGTGACAAACGGATTGATGATTTGGAAATGTGTGTCGTAACATATCTCCTCTGAGGCTTCATGGTATTTTTCTGCAAAATCAAATGCATAACCGATATAATCCAAGGGCTAAGAGATGAAAACATGGATGGAAGGCTGAGAGAGACTGGAAAAGCAGGACGGCTAACAGCCAACAGCCTGTGGTTCAGGAAGTCACAGTGTGAGTCACGTCACGCACAAGTGTGTGAGTGTGTTAGTGAATAGAGCTGTAATGAATCTGTTAATGGATGTTTAAATATATATATATAGAAATTATATGGTACGAATGAATGACTGAGCAGTCAAATATGACTGGATCGTGTGATGGACATGCGAAATGGAAAGTCAAATCCACTGTGATTAAGGTGTCAGTCTCTAAAAATACATACGGATACACATCAAGCACACATGATACTCATAAATCTGTGCAGCTATAAATACCCTATTCAGAAGTGAGCATCTCTCTGCCCAACTCACTCTGTAGTGCTGAACAACTGAAGTGAGGGGATGTGGCGGGTAGGGCTTCAGGGCATTGATGTCTCATATTTTGTGATCCCTTCCCTTTGTGACGGGATTCAGTTGCTTTTGTTGGGAATGACTGTACAGTAATGTCTCCTCCAAGAATTCAAAAATGCCATGGAATTTGCCATATATGCATATTTAATCAACTTAACATTGGCTAAAAGTAAATGACAAAATTAAAAATACATAGTATAAAGAACAACTGCCAGCAGTTTTAATGAATCTTACCAACTCAGTAAGTAAACCATTTATATGCACCATTTATATCAAATTAGGGCTGCAATACTTGTTTATGATTGTTTAATATGTTGATTATTTCAGCTCTATATAAATTCAACCAGGGGGAAAAAAACTCTAAAATTTGAATTACAATCGTAATGCGGAAAATATGTATGAAAGACTTACACTGTAAAAGGGAAACTGTGCAGTTGTTCCCGTACAGGGCTTTTTCTACCTGATTTGGCTATTTAAAATAACATGTATTGGTGTAACAGCCATATTATTTCAGTCCTACTGAGTAATATTTTTCTCTTAACTGGAATAAGTTAAATTTTATATCACCACGTGAAGTGCATTTTTACGTTATCTGACAAAAAAACATTTCTTACACTGTATCCATTAATATTCACTGTGAACTGCAACAGCACACATCTGTCTGCTTCACATCTTTCGATTTAATATGTAGTTATATTGGCTCAAATGCTATAAATATATCTGAAGCACTTGTAATTACATGAACTTAAACTGGATTTATAAATTTTCTAAAAACGTGATTTGTAACACACCAAGTTATCAGCTTGATGTGTGTAATATTTTTCAGTAATGTAATGATGCATGCTAGTACCCATTATACCCCACTGAGGTTTGTGAAACATGCATCGTCTTTGTTGCATGAATCATTCTCTGCTCTGTGTTCAAAATCAGTTTCAAATTAAATGAATCTTAAAGGAGGACTTCACTTCTAAAATTTTACAAAAATTTACAGATAATTTACTCACACTTTTGTCATCCAAGATGTTCTTGTCTTTCTTTCTTCAGTAGCGAAGAAATTGTGTTTCTTGAGGAAAACATTTCAGGAATTATCTCCATATAGTGCACATCTATGGTGCCTGCAAGTTTGATCTTCCAAATGCAGCTTCAAAGGGCTCTACACAATCCTAGCCGATGACGAAGGGTCTTATCTAGCAAAATGATCAGTCATTATCAAAACGAATTGACAATTTATATACTTTTTAACCTCAAATGCTCAATTGTCTTGTCTCTGCGTAATCCAGGTCAATACAATACACCACCATCTCGTTTTCTTCTTCAACTTCAAAATTGTACTACTTCACTGTTTTTCCTTTTTTTTGTAAAGGCTGTTTGAGCTTCTTTGCATGTTCACTTTGTAAACACTGGGTTGGTACTTCTGCAGCGATGTAGGACGATTCTGAAGTTGTGAAAGAAAACAAAATGGGAGTTTTTCAACATATCCTAACTGTATTGACCCGGAAAAAAGCTAGACCCGCTAGATAAGACCCTTCTTCCTCAGCTGGGATCATTTAGAGCCATTTGAAGCTGCATTTAAACTGCATTTTGGAAGTTCAAACTTGAGGGCACCATTGAAGTCCACTATATAGAGAAAATTCCTGAAATGTTTTCCTCAAGAAACATAATTTCTTATCAAGAAAGAAAGACATGAACATCTTGGATGACAACGGGGTGAGTAAATTATCTGTAATTTTTTGTTCTGGAAGTGAACTTTTCCTTTATACCTTTTAGAATTACCTGTTTAAAAAGAATTGTTTTGAATCTAATCAACAAGATATTTAAATCTGGAGCAGTGCTCGACCATGCAAATCAATGTCTTACTGGCTATCCAGGTTTATTGGAAATACGTGGCTCTACCTACATTTCTGCAAAACCCAAAAAACATATCTATACATACAAATTGCTGTAATTTACGGTTGAGATGAACCTCGGAGGCAGTAAAACTGACCTCCTCTATTCCTTTTCACACAAAGCATTATTTACAGGGCCAGAATTTTGCCTAATTGTTGCACAGTTCCTTGCACAATAGTATTTTATGATTTGAAAACAATGTTAACATGCTGTGAGATTTAAAAATCATTGCAGTGTCATTGCAATGTGATTGCTAAGGTGTTCTGTGAGGAAAAACACAGATATTCTGGTCTCTAAATATGTCTCAGATTTCTCCTTCAGTGGAAGCCAAATGGCGTTTCACCTGTTTTATCATTCTATGGCTAAAAATCTTAAACACGTTCGTAGAACAAAAGAACGAGTCTTGTTAAAACACTATAGCCTTTTTGTGCCAACCACTCTGCATATTTACACAAATTCATTAACCTCCTTCTAACAGCTCACATCAAAAAACACAGAAAACTACCCACATCACCTCAGTAATGCCAAACATAATGAATGAAACAGTCCCTTGAGACTGAGGCATACCCTGTCAGGCGTAGTGTAATTCACCATTGGCTGCCAAGCAGCCTGCGCTCACTGAAGTGTGAGTGTGGGGGCAGTGACTGGTGAATGAGATCTGATCAGGGTAATCATTCATATTCAGTCTAACGGCACCTCTATGAAAGTGTCGCTCAATGTCTGGCCAGCCAAATTGATACCAAGAGTTAACAATGGCTTAAGAAATACATGACAAACACCAGCCTCCTATCTTTTGGTCTTGTGAATGGAATGGAGAAAGACAAATTCAAGCATGTGTTGCCATGGAATCAGTGTGTATTCTGGGGTCTAGTGTAGCAATGAGCCAGACCCTGCTAGATGATGTATAGCCATACACTCTATCATAGCTTTAGATGGTCGTGACCTATGACAATCATATAATTCATGACATGCTGTCAGTAGGTGAGTCACCAAAAACCTGAATGCTAAGCATTGGTGGATGGTTGTTTGGATGTCTAATACAATTTCACACCACATGTCACCTGGCTGACTGCCTTAATGTACACTGCTGGATAGTGTTTGCGCCTTTAAGATAAATTTGGATGACAGACTGAAACTAATTAGTGTGTTTTTGAGAAAACTGCATTGGTGATACAGGGCAGTGTGGCCAAAATGCTGCACACCGAAAAATGACGGCTCAAACAATGACAGATAAAACCGCATGCAGCTTTAACAAGCATCAAACAAAAGATACAATGATTTTTTTAAAGCTAAATCTGGCAGAACATTTGTATCCAAATTACAAATGAAGAAGAGAACATGAGGGGCTAAACTGGAAGAGAAAATAGCATCACCCGAGCAGGCGATGTCACTTGAGGTCTCACAAGCTTCAGTGGTTCAAGCATTGGATCTACTGAAGCTTGAGATTGACCAATAGGCACTCACGGTGCCTGCAGGATTAACTAAAAGCTCAGCCGAGAGGTCATTCTCTCTTCACCATAAGCCACCATTATGGCCCGATAACACTATACAGCAGTGGTTCTTAATCCTGGTCCTGGGAACCCACAGAACTGTACATTTTGTATGTCTAATGCACCTGAATCAAATCATCAGCTCAATAGTAGAAAGCTTTCTGAACCAAACTTGGTGTGTCAGCTAAGAAAGACAAAATGTGCATTGTGGTCCCCATGAACAGGATTAAGAACCACTGCACAGGAATTGTTGTAATCTACCTATATTTTCAATTTTTGCATTTGAATCATTACCTGGTTTTCATTATTTTCTACATGTATTTATTCTTTTGGAACAATCTGTGCTTTTGTTCTGCAGTTCAGTTAAACTCTGTGATGCCAGTTTTATTATCTGCCAGGTGAATAATATATTTAGAAATTCACATTACTTACCACATTACTTTATTAAGTAGTAATTACTGCTTAATTACTATGTAATAAGCCACATGGTTTGAAGTTACATTCATGTTCAGGTTTCAACAACCTGATCTCATGGGGAAACATAACTATTTTACAAAATACTTTCATATGAATGTAAATTGTACATTTTTTTGTACATTCAAAAAAAAAGAGTCCAACTCTAACCCCACCCCTAAAAAAAACACCAAAATTCATATTTGCCAATTCGCCAAAAATTTAAATTCAAATTTAATTGCAAAATACAAATGGCCAGTAAATTGTTTTGAATTTAAAATATTCTGTCCCAAACTAAGGCAGACACCAAAACTGACATGTTGGGCTGTGTAAACAAACAGAGTAACATCATTTGCACTTTTCAGAAATTCTTACTTGGAGTTGTCTCTGCACATTGAACTGGGAGAGGAAAACGTATTTAACGTTAAAAATTAATCATTAGAACCTGATCAGAGGTTGGCGTTAATTATTTCTTTGATAAAAACTGGACCAGATCGATTTTGCATTTCTTACCTTCCAATCATTGTAGAGTGCTGCTGCACAGCGGCCTCCAGGAGGCGCTCTAAAATGGTCCACTCTCCCATGGCTGGGTGCTGAAGACATCAAGGGATCACTGGACACTATAATGAACCCCTTCACGTAGACCTCCGAAGAAACCCTACAGTCTTCGTAGCTTTACCCTTTGAGGTAGTCAGCAGCAACAGAGGTGGTCCTTTGGTCCTACAAATAGTTCCGCTGGTGGCTCAAAATGACACATGCTCCCATAGTTTCGCCTTATCTGCCTTCAGCGGTCTCTGTTTATTGGTCTGCTTTCCCTTGTTGGGTCTGAAGTACTCAGACGGCAGTTACATTGAGAGTGCAATATCTGAGAGCTATGTTTGTCCCTGAATGCCCTGGCATCCTCAAGTGCTTCAACTGTCTGCACTGTCTTTTCCCTTTCCTCAAGCAACTCTCCGGCTGCGCGCTTTTGCCATCTAAACACACACACTCACGTTCAAGCTGCACCTAGCCCTTTTGTTCACCAATAAACACACACTCTCTAACACACACACACAATCGTCCTCTTCTTGATCTCTCATAATCCACCAAGCACGTTTTCCAGGCAGTACTGGTAGCACAATCAGACGCGCTCACGCAAACACACTCCACGCTGCAATTTAAGCACTGCCAGTTGCACATCACAGACACATTTGGACAAATCACTCAATTTGCTCACTTTCTTTCTGTTTCCTCACTGTTGCTTCCTAATTATTCTATCTAGCCTTGGCTGTATTCTCTTGTTTTCTCCTCCGCCAGCTCAGCTTCTGTGTCTTTCTTGCATTTTCCCCCCACTGTCAGTTTTCTCTTCCCCAGCTCACTTGCTCGCTCTGCCTCCCTCTGCCCCTGCTGTCACTATGAGCCGCTGTCTTGCCACACTCTCATTTTCTGCTTTCCTCTCCCTCCCTCCACTCTGTTCGCCTGACGTTCTCTCTGTCACTCCTGATAAGTGTGCCGCCTCCCCCCACCTCTCGCTCTCTCTCTCTCTCTCTCTCTCACACACACACACACACACATGCAAGTCAGTGTTCTTGAATTGTTGCACGAGTCACTGCTTTAAGCTGTGGCGCCNTCTCCCTCCCTCCACTCTGTTCGCCTGACGTTCTCTCTGTCACTCCTGATAAGTGTGCCGCCTCCCCCCACCTCTCGCTCTCTCTCTCTCTCTCTCTCACACACACACACACACACATGCAAGTCAGTGTTCTTGAATTGTTGCACGAGTCACTGCTTTAAGCTGTGGCGCCAACTGATGGCACTCTTTATTTAAATAGTTCTTCTCTGAATTAACCCTGTTCATTCACCTTTCACTCTACAAGCCTCTTTCTCTGTCTCTCTCTCGTGGGCACCTGGCTTGTGCGTGTGTCCAGAGGATTAGTGGGAGCAATCATCATGCTACCCCTCCTCTCCTTTCCTCTCATCCAAACACCAAACATCCAACCAAACTCCTCTTTTCATCGCAAATCCCAATCCTGATTTTGTCTGTCTCTCACAAATGAGGAAACAGAGGTGTAGCATGACAAAATAGTGGGCTTTTCAGGTTTTCGTTGGCACTCACGTACAGGTTGAAAACTGATAATCTAAAGAAAAAAAGGAGATGGAAAATAGGATTAAAAAATTAATTACAATAAAACAGCAGATTTACACCACAGATCATATTCACAAAACAGCAAAACATACACATTTAAACAATTTTACACCACGTTTATGTAACAGGGCAGGCTTACACAACAGAGCAGCTCTACACCACATTTACTTTACAGAGCATCTTTACACAACACCACCTTTAAACAACATCAGTAAAAAACAGCAGATTTACAAAACCTTTACACAACAGAACAACTTTACACCATCATTATGTAACAGAGTAAGTTTACACAACAGAGCAGTTCTACGCCACATGTACTTTACAGATTACCTTTACACAGCATATTTACAACACCTTTACATAACAGAACAGCTTAACATGTACACATTTGAGCAATTTTACACTACCTTTATGTAACAGGACAACTCTACACCACATTTACTTCACAGAGCACCTTTACACAACAGATCAGTTTTACAAAACAGAGCACAACAAACCTCAGAGCAACTTTACACCACCTTTAGGTAATAAAGCAGATTTACACAACAGAGCACTTCTACACTACATGTACTTTACAGAGCACCTCTACACATCAGTTACACAACCTTTACACAACGGATCGGTTTACAACAGACCAACTTTTAAGGTTTAAACAGCAGAGCAGCTATACACATTTACTTTACAGAGCACCTTTACATAACAGTTACACCACCTTTAAACAACATATTAGTTTAAAAAACAGCAGATTTACAAAACATTTACACAACAGAATAACTTTACACCACCTTTATGTAACAGAGTAGGCTTACACAACAGAGCAGCTCTACACCACATTTACTTTACAGAGTACCTTTACACAGCAGTTACACCACCTTTACACAACATATCGCTTTTACTAACCAGAGCATATTTACAACACCTTTACACAACAGAACAGCTTAACATGTACACATTTGAACAATTTTACACCACCTTTATGTAAGAGAGCACACTTAAACAACAGAGCAACTCTAGTCAAATCAAGTCACCTTTTTTTATATAGTGCTTTTAACAATACAGGTTGTGTCAAAGCAGTTTACAGTATTAAATAGGAAATGTGTGTGTAGTAATGCAAAAAAAAAAAAGTAAATATGTGACCCTGGACCACAAAACCAGTCATATGTGTCAATTTCTCGAAACTGAGATTTATACATCATCTGAAAGCTGAATAAATAAGTTTTTCACAGGACAATATTTGGCCGAGATAAAACCGTTTGAAAATCTGGAATCTGAGGGTGCAAAAAAAAAAATAAATTACTGAGAAAATTGCCTTTAAAGTTGTCCAAATGAAGTTCTTTGCAATGCATATTACTAATCAAAAATTATGTTTTGATATATTTACGCTAGAAAATTTGAAAAATATCTTCATTGAACATGATTTTTACTTAACATAGTTTATCTAATAGGTTTTGCTAGTTCTTTGTAGTTGTGCAACTATACACATTTCCTTCAAAAAGCACCTTTACACAACAGATCAGTTTTACAAAACAGAGCAATCTGACAACACCTTTAAACAACAGAACAGCTTTAAAAACCTGTACAGAACAGAGCAACTTTACACCACCTGGCAAAGCAGGTTTTTTAATAGAGCAGCTCTACACTACATTTAATTTACAGAGCACCTTTACACAGCCATTACACAGCGGATCAATTTTACAACCACTACACAATTTTACACTACCTTTATGTAACAGAGCAGGTTTACACAACAGAGCAGTTATACACCGCATTTACTTTACAGACTACCTTTACAGAGCAGTCACACCACCTTTAAACAACAGTCAAAAAAAAAAAAAAACAGATTTACAAAACCTTTACACAACAGAACAATTTTACAACACCTTTATGTAAAAGAGTAGGTTTACACAAGACAGCAACTCTACACCACATTTACTTTACAGAGTATCTTTAAACATCAGTTACTCCACCCTTACACAGCACATCACTTTTACCAGCCAGAGCATATTTACAGCTTTCCACAACAGAACACCTTAACATGTACACATTTGCGCAATTTTACACCACCTTTAGGTAACAGAGCACACTTACACAACAAAGCAACTCTACATGTTTAACTTCACAGAGCACCTTTACACAACAGATCAGTTTTACAAAACAGAGCAGATTTACACCACCTTTACACAACAGAACAGCTTTACAAACCTCTGTAGAACAGAGCAACTTTACACCACGTTTATGTGATGGAGCAGCTCTACACCACATTTACTTTACAGAGTACCTTTACACAACCTTTACACAATGGATTAACTTTACAAACCACTACACATCTTAACACCACCTTTATGTAATAGACCAGGATAACACGACAATGCAGTTCTACACCACATTTACTTCTCAGAGCACCTTTACACAGCAGTTACACCACCTTTACACAAAAGAACAGCTTAACATGTACACATTGGAGCAATTTTACACCACCTTTGTGCAGCAGAACACCTTTACACAACAGAGCAACTCTACAGATGTACTTCACAGAGCACATTTACACAACAGATCAATTTTACAAAACAGAGCAGTTTTACAAACCTCTACACAACATTACAACTTTACACCACCTTCACATAACAGAGTGGGCCTACACAACAGA
>JAHKKF010518809.1:0-29819 GCA_019740295.1 Labeo calbasu | reverse complement strand
CAGTTAAACTGCGCTGTTCTTCAGAAAAACCCTTAGGTCCCACACATTCTTTGGTTATTTAGCATTTTTGTGTATTTGAACCCTTTTCAACACTGACTGTATGATTCTGAGATTCATCTTTTCACACTGAGAACAACTTATGTGCGACTATTACAAAAGGTTCAAACGCTCACTGATGCATCAAAAGGAAACACTAAGCATTATGAGCCAGGGGGTGAAAACTTTGAATTTGAAGATCAGGGTAAATTTAACTTATTTTGTCTTCTGTGAAACATGTAAGTATCTTCTGTAGCTTCTGAAGGGGAGTACTAAATGAAAAAATATGATATTTAGGCAAAATAAGAAATATTTACACGTCTCCATTCTGTTCAAAAGTTTTCATTCCCCTGCTCATAATGCATGGTTTTTCCTTCTGAAGCATCAGTGAGCATTTGAACCTTCTGTAATAGTTGCATATGAGTCCCTCAGTTGTCCTCAGTGTGAAAAGATGGATCTTAAAATCATATAGTCATTGTTGGAAAGGGTTCAAATACACAAAAATGCTGGAAAACCCAAAAAAATTGTAGGACCTGAAGGATTTTTCTGAAGAACAGCAAGCAGTTTAACTGTCGAGGTCAAACAAGAGACTCATAAACAACTATCACTAAACAAAAAAAAAACACAGCTGTGAATCATTCAGGTATCAACACAGTATTAAGAACCAAGGGTCATTTTCATAAATCTAACTATTTTTTTCTCTTGTGGACCATATATAAATGTCTTTTATGTGAAATATCTCATTTTGTATGATCCCTCTTATTTTGGTAAAATAATTAACATTTTGCAGATTCTGCAAAATGCATGTAAACTTTTGACCTCAACTGTACATTCATTTTTCCATGATATTCACTAGGAGAAATAGACATAAATTCAGACTGTTGAAAAGAAGTAAGAGTATAAAATGACATACACTAGCTCACATAATTTAGTCTTTGATCATACTTGCTTGAGTACGTTTTGAAAATTGAGGAAGAAATGATACTGAAACTGCTGACTTTCGATAGCAGACTGATATCTTTGCAAATCTGAGCACAATTTGTGACATTTGTCTCAGAAACGCTGCAGGAGATGTGTGATTACTGGGGTCTATTTGTCTATACTTGAGTAAAAAAAGACAAGCAACAGACTAAAAAATGCTCCATTTGCTCTCCATTTAATCCCATAGTTTCTCTTTTCTGATTTGCACACTGTATAACACACAGTTTTGTTATTCTTATTCCTCACTCTTAGTTTTTATGCCTAGTCCCATAGGCATAACTGTATATTCATAATATAAAAATGTCTAATTCTATTTAGAGGGCCATCAATGATATTTAATGTTTGAGTTTCCATTTACCAAAATAACTATGAATGCAGCGCATCATTTTTTGGCTCATCAAAACATTATCTGTCATAAGTGATTTGAATAAACTGTAATTAGTGCCTACAATATGCAAAACCAACTATAATTACAGTGTCTTTGCCAACATGAGCTCCATACTCAGCCTGCACAGTGAGAGAGATAAACATTGCAGCTTATGAGCGAGAGTGTGATGTTGGTGTTTTAATCTGTTACGTTTTTTCAAAGGAACCGCTCTAGTCCTCTTTTATTCATCCTCACATTGTTCCAAACTTGTATGACTATCTTCCAAAGAACATAAAAGAATGTTTTTTTCAGAACATGATAGCATTGTGTGAGGAACAAAAGTGTTTGCACTTTTAATTCACACTTTTGCTTATGATGTGGCAAGTTTAAATATGTGTACGCTTAAGCCTAAATACGATTATAGAGCTACGGTGGGAAAGGAAGACTTAAATTTCCATCAAAGCTTGTATGGCTTTTCAAACTTGGAATGCAGTGTATGAGTCATACATACTATTTTTATATGCAATTACAACTTGACATCCACTGTGTAACTGTAAGAAAAAGAGCAGCATGAACATACTACTAAACATCTCATTTTATCTATAACTCTCTGTTCTCTACAGTTCTTACTTTTTTCCCCAAAGGAGTGCATTTGGGACTCAGAAGTGCAACAACCCAGTGAAAAGGCTGCTATTCTGAGCATGGACAATAACAGACGCATCAACTCCAGACACATGAAAGTGCCAGAAACTAGGGGTAACCGTGAGAGCTTCAGAGCTTCTGACAGATGATCAAAGAGGTGCCGGAGAAAAGCAAGGTGCAGATTATGTTGTCAATACACCTGGAGAATCTGAACGGCTCACCTGAACACCTAAAACTTTTGTTCTGTCTTTTCCCTGCCTCACTGCTGACGATGTACTCTTAGAGATCTCTGCCCTCTTTTCACAGTACTGATTGAAAACACAATGCCTGCTGCAGACCACCACAGTGAAGCAGTAGGGAGGTTTCTATAGAAGTAAAAAATCTTATAGAAATCAAATAAAACCTTAGGTCAACAAGGTGCTTCTGGAAAAACTGGACCTTAAAGTCAACAAAACACTGAAACTGCACTATTTACCCCCCCATGTCATTCAAGATGTTCATGTCTTTCTTTCTTCGGTCAAAAAGAAATTAGGGATTTTGAGGAAAACATTGCAGTATTTTTCTCCATATAGTGGACTTTAATGGGGTCCAATGGGTTAAAGGTCCAAATTGCAGTTTAAAAGCAGCTTCAAAGGGCTCTACATCATCCCAGCTGAGAAATACGGGTCTTAACTAGCGAAACAATTGGTCATTTTCTACAAAAAAAAAAAAGTAACATTTTTTTTAACCACAAATGCTCATCTTGCACTAGCTCTGCGATGCACATCTGCGACCCCACGAATTACCGAATCACACTGAAAAAGTCACACACGATTAGTTCTTCGACTGTGTACTTAGGTTCAGAAAAGTAGGGGAGAGTGAATCTCATTTTCTTCTCCAACTTCAAAATCATCTGACATTGTTGTTTACCTACGTTCGCATTTTAAAGACTGGGTCGGTACTTCTGTCTACGTCACGTGTGACCATTTCAATATACGACTATGGTTAAAAGTATAAACTTTTTTTCTAAGAAAATTACCAACCATTTCGCTAGATAAGACCCTTATTCCTCGGCTGGGATCATGTAGAAGTGGTAATTTCATTAACGAATAATTTTCATCAACAAGATGACAAGAAAATAAAACTCAATTTGAATGACAAAAAACTATGATGAAAATCTATTGACATTTTCCTCAACGAATAAAAAACACAAAAATGTCTGGGAGGGACCATCTGGGAGGAGAGTCATTCAGAACTACTCCGTTGCATGGTTAAGAGGTTAGATGAGTATATTTGAACTGTATCATAGCCTACTGATCTATCCAATGGGGCATAAGCTAGCATACATTTGCTAAATGTCTCATAAAACATTAAAATTTACAATATCTGGGAGTAAGCGAAGAGCAGACATATGGATACTTTTTTTTGGTCTTTACCATAGCTGACAGGAAGCAAAGTCGGAGAGAGGGGGGGCGAGATCAGGAAAGGTCCTCAAGCTGGGATTCGAACTCGGGACGCCCATGGCACAACGGCGGTGTATGTTGGCACGCTGCCCACAAGGCTATCGGCGCCAACACATGTGGATTAATTTAACGACACAAAAGAGAACTAAATTTGGTCCAGTTTTCTGAGCTCACACACCAAAGCAGCACCTCTCACACAGCACATGAGTACTCTTTTGCATCGCATGAAAGGTGAAATACACACAAAATGATGGCAAATTGTCTGTTTTGATGAGTATTCATGTAAACACGCTCAGTTACGTCTTAGGCGAATGTAAACAGTTGGGAGAATATAGGACATGTATCAGTACATTGCAGCCATGCATTCGGTTTTAAAGGGACAGCAGCCGGATTTAGTTGCTAACAGCAATTTGGACGTCCAACCTGATGGTCTCCACTGAAATCCACTATATGGAGAAAAATCCAGGAATGTTTTCCTCAAAAACCTTAATTTCTTTTTGACTACAGAAAGAAAGACAGGAACATCTTGGATGACATGGGGGTGAGTAAATTATCAGGACATTTTTATTCTGGAAGTGAACTAATCCTTTAAGATATCTTAAAATAATCATCAATGAATGAATGGATAATTTCCTACTCTTGCCGTCTGATGCAGATCCCTGTTATTATAAATAATGAAAAATACTGAATGCTACAAGTGGAAAAAAGGGCAGTCTTCCTTTCATTCACACAACACAGAAGGAAGCATAATGGGTTGAAAATAAAGTATTTTCTATTATCATCAATTCTGTCTTAGTACTTTTGGTCATGCAATATTAATAATTTAAGACTTAGAAAGGACAAAATGGCCAAAAATAACATAAAATGCAATACCAAACGCTCTATGAGTCATTCTAAATCCACCCACAATGTAGAATCGCAATTTTATACCAAGTATAGACATCAGCAAACTTTATGTCCAAATCAAAAGCACAATATTCACAATATTGGTTACTTTAATTGTACTGATTAATTCTGTAATTATATAGAACATTTTTTTCTAACAACCCCTTGTATAAAAAAATTATATGGACTATATCATGGGAATTTAATGTATATATTAATTATTTGCCAATATTTTCAGTAGTGAGAGAAAAATAAATGCATGCTGGGGTCTACACTAAAAATGTCTTCAAAAAGATTGTTGACATGAAGCAAGAAGCATATACACAAAGCAAATATTTGCCACTAAATTGATTCTGCTGTCATGCTGTTCTGCTGCAGATAAAGAAAGGATAGTAAATTTCCTGCATGTTTCTTGAAATGCGAAATTTGAGAGTAATAGCCACCTATTAATGTGAGCATTTTGGCTGACTGTCCTATAGAAAACACAACACACTTAAGTTAGTTGCTGCATCTTATAGGTAAACAAATGGATCAAGGCATAGCAGTTGTGCCTTTGATCTCTGAAGACACATTGTTTGCACCTAACATAAGCGTTGCAGCTATGGCTGCTGAACAACTGGTTGCAAAATCCTCCCTCACATGTTGGCTTCATAGCACTTATCTTCTGCAATGCAGCTGTTTGAAGAAAAAGCTGAGGGCACAGTCAATGAGTCTCAGCATTGCCCAGAATGGGCAATGATACAGTTCGACTCTGAGCGTAGGTGGGAATGGATAATCATTTCCCACCCAAACGACAGCAAATGGGGACAAGTGAGCTTTTTTAACCTCTATGCATGGATTGTTGAGGATGGCCATGTGGTGGGCGTAGAGTACAATAAAACACCCAGACATGTTGTGTACAAGCTTTCGGGTGGAGATTGGAAATGGTATGAAACAAAAGCCCTCTGGTAAGAGTACGACACACTACACAGCATGAGACTGTGAGCACTTACTGTACAGCTTCTTGCAATGCAATAACCTTTAACATCTAGCTTTGACATTTCTTCCAAAAATTTCGGCCCAACAAAGTGTCAAGATAGGGCACAACCTTGCACTACCATTAAAATATTTATTCTCGGCCATAATCAGAATTGGAGTCAGACCTCACCCAGATGTCACTTTGTCCAGACCCAACTTGACCTCTATCAATTTCCGTTCGTCCAGGCTTGTTTAACACGTCACTGTGCCTCTATGCAGTGTTCAAGCTGTTATGGATGAAATTCTACAATGCTTTGTGCTTCTGGCTATTCAAGAATTACTAATTCAAACGGCACATTTTGCACACGACATGATGTGTGCCTGAAACAGACAGGAATAGATCATTTAGAAGAGTCCTCCATATGTGCTAACCAGCTATTTTTGCTGTTAATGATGTTCATACACCTATCCTTCTCCCTCCCTCCCTCCCTCCCTGCCTCCATCCATCCATCCATCCATCCATCACAGCTCATAAATCTATCTATCTATCTGTCTATCTATCTATCATCATTTAATTCAAATTCATGGAATGTCTATGCAAAAAGTTGAGTATGAATATTCAGGGTTACCTACAAACTAATATTGGAATAAACACTTTTTTTTTTAAACAATTAAAAAAAAAAAAAAAAAAAACATACACATAAATTCATGTCCCAGTCACATTTTCTTGGTTAAATAAACATTACTTACACTATCAGGAAAAAAACAATTCTATTTCATATTTTTTAATTAACAATGTCATTAATATTTTACCATTATAAAAAGCCACGTATGAATCTCATCAAATTAGCGTTTTTACATTTTACATTTTACATTTATTAAAACAATAACTCAAGGCAGTAACAACTGAAACAATATATTTTATTTGTGAACTGTTCAGCTATTCTTTTTAATTGTTAACTTGTAACTATTTTTGAATAGTTGATTAGAAGCTGATTACTCACTAAAAACTCTCACAGATCATGTTTTGAAGCCATTTTAAGGTTCATTCTATAATTAGGTGTAGACTACATTTAGAATTTGACAATGTGAAGAAAAAAGTTTTCCTTTTTCCTAGAAACCCAAACATGACCTTACATAGCTGCTTTGAAACAATCTATATTGTGTAAGATGCTATATAAATAAAGGTGATCTGTAGGAATATGTGTATAAAATACAATCTTTGTTTGCTACTGTTCACAATGTTACCTTTACTGGGTAACACAGTTGACAGGTAACTTAGCTGACATTTTTAGTGTATTGGGCTTATATTCAACATGGAAACCTACAAATACTGAGCATATGGTATGGTTTGAAATATATTTTCATAAACAAAACAGTTTTAGTTAAATTGTCTTGTTAAATTTTGCAGCAATAATACTTGTGTAACACTGTTGACAGTCAATCCACTCTTGACACAGTTTTGCTAGTTTAACCAATATTAGGGGAAAGAGAGAGAACACAACTTCATCCATGTGCTTTTAGAGGAAATATCATAATATCAGATCAGCTCAGCTGCTTCAACAATGAACTGTTCCACTTATACACTTATTTTCACATAGCAATGACAATGTTATATTTTGTAATACTGGTGTTGTTTTGTTTCTGTACTATGATTTTTTTTCTCATCCAATATTTTGAGGAGACACTGCCTCCTTCGCCTCCTCGGAGAAAATACCCCTGACGCATCCCTAATATAAATATTGATTACATAATCTGAAATGTAGACACATAAGATATCTGATAAATATTTGATGAAGTACTTTAATACTAAGATGAGATAGCGCTTGACTCACATACTGTGAAGTGTCCACTGGTGCCACATCCACAGCATTAGTGAAGTTATTCATGAGCACAGCGTCAAATTCCTGCAGCCCGGCGCTAGTGTGCACCACGTGGTCCTTCACAAAGATGCTGATGGCACGCAGCATGAAGGAAACAAACAGGTGCATGTGAATGTAGTTCCTGGTGCAGTGGAGACGCCTAAAGAAACACAAACACATAAGGCTTGTTAGGCAGAGAATAGAAAAGATGGTAGACCTCAGAAAGAATATGCATTGGGGGAAATTTAGAAAAGGAAGGCTTATAGCAAGTATTGCGTTTCTACCTTTCTGTGTAATGCAAAAATGCTGCTGCTGTGAAGACCAGATTTATAGATTCTTTGTAGCTTGCATTCACCAGCTAACCGGATGCCATGTATTTTTAGTGTACCCATTCAATTTTAATTTGGTCTTTATTGTGTTTTTATCATTTTCACTAGGGGCACAGACAGAATGAATGCAATATTAATACACTCAGCAACCATCTGTTCAAAAATCCCCAAAGTCTGACGCATGTTATATTTAGTTCCCTTTTAAATATTACTATACTAAATGAGTAAATAAAATCATAACAAGAAATAATTTAATAACTATGATACTGGTTTTGAAATCAAATGTTTGCATAGTTAAGACAGGAAACACTGGCATCTAACAATGCCTTGTGAAAAACAATTAATCTTAAAAAATAAAGTATGCATAAACCCAAACAGGAAATAAAATAGTTATCAAATAAGCATGTGTCCTATTCTGTGTCCTAAACTCCTGAAACACTGGTGTCTCATTTTAGAGCAATTAAATCTGTATGTGTGTGTGTCTGTGTGTGTGTGTGTGATGTAATCATTAATATTTTCAAAAGTAACTGTAATTTAATTACAACTTCTTTCTCAGTAACTGTAACTAATTAGTTACGTTTATTTTGTAATTAAATTATGTAATTCCGTTACATGTAACTAGTTACTCCCCAACACTGAATAGAATAGAATAGAATGGAATAGAATAGAATAGAATAGAATAGAATAGAATAGAATAGAATAGAATAGAATAGAAAAGTAACGGTACGTTGTTAGGAGGACTCAGGGGACACAGAGATAAATGTAAACAGTCTTTAATAAAAGTAACAAAAGGGAAAATTCAACACAGGAGCAGGCAAACACACGTACAGCAAAGCAGACCAGACGAAGGGAAACTGAACAGGCAGGAACTAATATACAAGGGATAATTAACAAACACAGGTGCAGGGAATCTAATCAAACTAAACAAGGACAGGAAACATGACCATATATGGAAAAACAGGAACTGAAACAGAGGAAAAAAAAAGGAAAACAAGTCCAAAACTCTGACAATAATATAATATAATACCAGGGTGCTCAACCCTGTTCCTGGAGATCTACCTTCCTGCAGAGTTCAGCTCCAACCCTGATCAAACACAACTGAACCAACTAAATATGATCTGAAGAAGCATTTGATAATTACAATTCAATTAAATTAAATTCAAATTTATTTGTATAGCGCCTTCACAATACATATCGTTGCAAAGCAACTTTACAGCAAATCAAAGTTTTTACAATATATTTAGTAGTAGCTTACTAGTGATGACTATGTCAAGTTGATGTACATATGGCAGAGATGTATGGTAAAGATCAATTAATGATGTAATCAAACAGACAAAGAACACTATAAATAAGTAGCAAATAATATAATATAATATAATATAATATAATATAATATAATATTATATAATATAATATAATCCATTTTAATTATAATAATTAGATTTATTTAGTGAGCTCATTGCAGGGCATTCCAGAATTGCTCTCTCCATGAAGGATAATTAGGTAATTTATATTTTAGATCACTCAATATTTGGAACAGTCTTCAGTTTGGAACTATGCCTATGATGGCTTAATATGCTCTCTAGATAGGGAGCTCATTAGGTTTTCTAAGAACGCTATAGTGTACTGAAAGAGAGCGTGTCTTCACATTCTTCTTTGTGTATTTCTGATCAGTGTCAGTAAGAGCACTACATGTTGAGAGCAGGCTTGACTCCTGTACGTCAACACCACAAAAGCTGCCACTTTCAAAATTTTGCCTCAGGAGCAAATGAATTGATAGGTGTATTTCGTCAGCAATTGCTATGGTCAATCCACTGCGTCAGACACTTCAAAGTGCATAAGAATACTCACATATTCTACTGTACACAGCAGCTTGGACGTGATTCCTTTGTCATAATTTATTTAGCTCATATGTCTTTTGCTTTGCTACATCTCACGTCAAAGTTTAAACAACTTTCTGACATCATCCACAGTTTTCACAGATCATTGTTGCTGTTTTGAAAGCTACATCTGAAAACTTACAATTTACAAAAATTACAAAATCTAAAACTTGTGACAATTTGAATAATAACTGTATCTACTGGTCAAAACAATTATTTGATGTTTTTGTTACTTTTTACATTTTGGAAAATAGACATTACACCATCTAATTGTGGCAACTTACCCCATACATGACAGCTTTCTTAACTTATAGTGCAACTAATAACAGAAGAGGTGTTGTTTATGTGTATTCAATATATATTTGTATCTAATGACTGGAGATATATATATATATATAAACCACCTTCTGTTTCCCAGAAAGGCCTGATGCGATTATGTGAAAACTGCACATTTGGAGATACTTTATTACAATGCTGGCCTTAAAGTATTGTAATAAAGTAAACAACTCATTTTAAACTAAACTGAGCACAACAAAAGAGAAAAAAATTTATTTCCCAGACTGCATTTGTCTTTCTCTCCAAATTGCTTTAAAGCCCTGCATGTAGCTCCAAGCAAGCAATTTTCAGAATAGTTTTGCAGTGTTACATTGCTTTCCGCCACTCACCTGCAGTGCAATTAATATTGACATTTTGCACCATTAGCTTTTAAATGCACACATTTTGAAAACTGAGCTATTCTTTATCTATCTCAAGCCATGGGTATATTTTCAATCAATTTAATTGCGTTTTTTTTTTTTTTTTTAAAGTGGTCTATCTTTAACAGAAAACGAGAAAATGCGAGAAGGCGCTTCCTTTACTGTGTGAATAGTATTGGCACGTCGGATCTAACAGCACGTTCTCACTGAATTCAAGTCATGTCTGCTGAGCTGCTAATGGAGCATGGAGTACAGAGAGAGAGAGAGAGAAAAACACAGCAGCACTGATTCTCATTTGTGGAATTACAGTATGATATAAATAGAAATATAGTATTAGACTTCAGGGTTTAAGAAATCTATTTAAAGCACCAGTAAAATGTTTTTCTTGCCATTTATGAAACAAAGTACATCAGACACAGACGTACAAATTTAGTCAGTTACTTACCTGAAGTATCCAATAATAAAGATGGCCACTAAAAGAGAGCTGAAGGAAACTGCATAGCCCACTGTGTACATGATGTGCAGCCTTTCAAAAAAGACCTGCTGTGGGGACAAAGACGTAGTGCGTCAAAACCACGTAGAAAGCGATCTCGGTCCATTAAAGACAAATGACAGTAACGTGGCTTACTCTCTTTTTGTTGGGTTCTGGGGATTTGATGCATTCAGTGTAGTTTACCCAAGTCTTGTTTGAGCTCTCTGCAAGCACCCAGGAACCATTAGAGTCACACCTCCTGTAAGCGTGTCCTGAAAGATTGACAAAAACTTTGCTGAACATAGCCGGTTTGGAATTCTAGCATACTGAGGTACTTTACAGACTCTTTTGTTTAAAAGTACAAGCTTTGCTCTTTATTTTGATGTATTGCATGTTCAGATATTCATACAACAAAATTTCAAATTTTTGTGAAAATGATCAAAAATCAAAAACTTTTTTAAAAAAAGCCTTGTGGAGAAAGAGTTAATTGTAAAAAAAGAAGAAAAAATTAAAATCAGAAACAGTGCACATCATCTAACAATAAAACATTTTAAATTGTAGTAAATGTGATGGTGTGTTTACACCAAACAGGAAGCGAATATGCGCATTGCGTCACTCGCTCTATGTTTTTCGCATCACACACGCAAATAACAATAGCGAGAACACATCGGGCGAATTTTCCGCTCAAGATAAAAATTTTTGAACTTGTGCGGAAAGCGCAAATATCACGTGTTCGTGGCAAATGCGTCATGTATTCCGCGTCATTCGAACCACCTAGACTGAATCTACCTCTTCTCGCGTCTTTGCGTTGACTTTGTATGTAATCTACTTGCGCGAATAATTAAATATGTATTTGGTGTGAACACAGCATTAGTTTATTTTACATTTTAGGGCCACTAAAACTACTAACAGCTTGTGCCAGCGCAAATCATCTTTTGCCGTTAAATTTATACTGTTAGGTTTTACTAAAATGAGCAGTAAAGAATAGCGCTGAAAAGGAGTGGACAGTTATTTTTGCGCCTGACCTTATTAAATATGCATTTGTAGGAGTTTCCCTTGTATGTATGGGGGGAGAGTATTCAAATGAATCACGCAACGTGTTTTACTAACTTTTGTGCTCATCAAATTACAGGCATTTGCGCCATTATTAAACGCCCCAAAAAAACATGTCTTAAACTATTTTGCGCTTGAAATGGGTGCAGTTATTGTTGCCAGAAGGAAGCACCGCAGAGAACAGAGAGCATGTTTTTTTTCCACATGTACTAATTTATTTGGAATGCCAACACATTAGATCACATTACCCGAACATATCATTTGCCAAGCCATGTTAATTTTAATTTGCTTCAGGAAATAAAAGACAACTTGGAACCCTCAACTAGGGGTCACACAATACCAGGTGTGACTCTTAGTGACTCCTGTTATGTAAAACTGGGCCTTAAGCTTTATTTTAAAGTCTATTAATCAAGTAATAAGTCAAGAAAGATTAAACATTAAAAATATATGATTTCCAGGTCTTTCGCCACTCTGAAAATTGAAGGTAAAATCAAGAAAGTTGCATTATGGTTATTCAATGCATTCTGAAAATGTGTGCATGTACATACAGTAGTATACATACTGTACACTACGGGTAGTATTGTAGTATGTGCTTTCAAACATACTACGCAGATTATTATTAGTGAATCTCCCAATCTCATATTGGTTTAGACTTCATATTTATTCTAACACATATAAAAATGAGGCTTTACAGTCTTCACACTGTAAAAAAGTCATAGATCAACTAATTTTCACTCTAACTCTAAACTTTCTAAACTGTTTTATGGAATTTTTTCTGCTGAAGTTTTATTTTTTTGTAAAGACATTTCATCAGCTGAACATTCGCTATGTTGTTAAACAACAGTACAATCCATTATGTGCACTGTACTTCTATCCCTCACAGCCTTGTTTTCTTCCCTGTCAAAAATTAAATATTGTGCTACCCTGACTATGGAAGCCCTAAGAGCCCATATGTTATTGTTATTTTTCTTTCTGGTTGTCACATGATGCACGACTTATTTTTCTCATTATTTCGAAATAACAGAAGCTGTTTTTTCATCATGCCTGACCTATTATCTGACAGCAGCTCTGTAGACTAACCACATTAAATAATAATAAAATACACAAATATCATTAAGTTTCTTCTTCAACTTCTGAATAAATAAAGCAGTAATTATGTCATTAAATTAAGTGCCTGTTTTGATCAGAAGTCCTTCATGTAACGGTCAGATGGCCTATTGTATATGACTAATAAAAATCACAAGCAAATTATGTAATTTAATTTCATTTCAAGTGGATGAGGGAAATAAAGTCGAAAGCAAGGAGCTCTAAAAGATTTTAGAATAGTTTTCTGCTGCATCCATCTAAAGGCAATCTGCCCGCTCTTGCCTTGTTGAATGCTCTGTTATTAGACTGTCTCTGAAAAGAAATCAGTAATTGATTAGACTACATCTATCCTTTTTTGTAGACTTTATTATTAAGTGAAGCAACCTTTTTGCTGAAATATCCCCAACAAATAAGAGCACACGGTTTATCTATTGATCAGATGTGCAGGAACGTTGTGTTCATTACTGTAGCAACAGTAGACTGGTGCGTTTTGTTTCAGGATCAAACAATAACTGTACAATAAAAATGACTTTTGATATGTCGAGATAATGAGAAAACAAATATTAATAATAATCCATGGCCCCTTAGGGCTTCCATACTAAGGTACATTGAATGGATTATTCATAATACACAAAGACGTTCTCACAAAAATTATACCTAATCATCAAAGTACATGCACATAAATTTGCTCTTAAACTCATTCTAATGTTACTAAATTTAGAGCAAAGAGTAAATGATCAACCATGTGTCCAATGTTAGTAATTTCCATAAAACATGTCAAACTGTCTCCAGATTAGGGGCTTTCCATACAACCTTTAAATAAATCTCTGCAAACAGCTTATCTACAACCTCAAAACTAGTTCAAACACCTTTTATGCCAACCCAGATTTACAGATCTCTCATTTACATATGTGTGTTTTCAGTTGTTCCTACATTTTTTAAAGCTCAAATGATTCCATTGGAGATAACAACGATGCATAACAACTTGCAGGAAAAAAAACAAAGGTTGATGAGAAATGTTTCAAACCTGCATGGTTGAAGTCATAGATGTATCTGGGGCAGGGTGTCTTGGTCAGAGTTCCAGGGAATCCTTGTGGCCAACATATCAGACCATCCCACTCTGGGACACACACACCGACTGAGGGCAGAACAGTTTCAGAGCACAGTTGTCAATTCACCAAAGATTCACCAAAGGACAAGTTCAGATTTGACATGTGAAATCATCCAATTTTGCATGACATGAAAGTCTAGCACATTTTCATTTCTTCCTGATCTTTAGAGTAGATCCTATAGCAAGATAAACCTGAAATGAGCTACAGTAAAAGCCTGGTAGGAAACTGTCATACATTCTTCCGTTCTCCAAATGAATAATTTATGTTATCCTTTGGATAACAACTGCTAAATGAAAAAAATATCACTTGTAGTATCATCTGAACATCTATGGGGATATTTCTATGTCGTGCATGGATATTGGATTATATCCAACTGGCATTGCCGAACATGAGCACCCACAGGGTAGCCCACACTGCCACAAATGCAGAGACACAAAGTGTTCTTGTGTAATAAATGAATTGTTTAATTACATTATGAATCCTGAATTTGATCAATGTACTTATTTTGTGCTAAAACAACTGAACAATTTATCACTGGAATGATTTCTGTTGAAATAAAAAGATGCTGAAGAAAAATGATTCAATTAATGTAAAAGATGTTCAAAAAATTTAACAGAGTTGAAAGTTTCAACAGAGTAAGTTAAGCAGCCGTTGATTTCTGCCAACATCAGACCACAGAAGCAATGAAGCGTTAAGTTTGAAAACATTAGACCATGAAGTGCTTTCAGACTGTTCAATCGGAATGATTCACAGAAAGTCTTGTGCTGTTCTAATGCTATTTAAAGTCAAAGTGAAACAGTAGTTTGTTATCCATTAATGTGACATTTCCAAATGAAACAGGAAACAAGAAGACAATGTAGGACGGAACTTGATTTCATCCATCAGGAAAAATGACGCAAAATCATGAAAACTCCTGAAATGCAACTGTCACCTACTGTTGAAAAGACTTTTGGAAAGGAATGTGAAGGCTGAAGGATCAACCTTGAGAACACCCTGACATGTCAACAGGCTTACTTCAGTCATTACACAACCTCGCAGAACGTGCAATGCTACTGTTATTTTCAGATTTGTGCATTTCCAAATTTTTGGGGTCATTACACTATACAATTGTGAGACTGTGGACAAATTTTATAGGTAAAAAAGTCATTGCTTTTTGTCAGTAGTGTAGCATCATGTACAAAACACAGCACACAGAGAATTTGCTTTTGTTGGGAAATATTTCACCCTCACAGGATTCCTGACTGTGTGAATTCCTATTGAAATGGCACAAAGATTTAAAGGAATAGTTCATCCATAAATGAAAATTATCCCGTAATATACAGTATTCACCCTCAAGCCATCCTTCGTGTATATGACTTTCTTCTTTCAGACGAACACAATCAAAGTTATATTAAATAATATCCTGGTTCTTCCCATGCAGCCTAGTCAAGGCAGTGACTGGTGCCCCAGTTTTTGAAGCTTCAAAAATCCATTCATTAAAAAAGTAATCCAGATGACTACAGTGCATTAATTGCCTTCTGGGTTTTTCTAAGAAAAATATTTATATTTAGAATTTTATAAACTATTATCACTGGCTTCCTGCAACTACGGTACACACATTTGCAAGAGAGTCGAGTTATGACGTATGATTTAGTATGTCAGCGTAGCGAAAGCTAAGGTGAAAACTGACAGATGGATGTGCTTTTTGGAGCTTCAGAAACTTGGAGACCATTCACAGCCATTTCAAAGCTGGGAAGAGCCAGGATATTATTTAATATAACTCTGAATGTGTTTGTCTCAACTAAGGTGAGTACTGTATATTATGGGATAATTTTCATTTTTGGGTGAACTACTCCTTTAAACTAAAATGAGAGCACACAGCTGAGATCAAAAGTTTACATCTCCCTTTCAGAATCTGCAAAATGTTAATTATTTTACCAAAATAAGAGAGATCATTCAAATGCATGTTACTGCTTATATAGTACTGACCTGAAAAAGCTATTTCACATAAATATGTTTACATATAGTCCACAAGAGATAGATGAATTTATTAAAAGTATCCTGTTCAAAAGATTACACCCCCTTGATTCTTAATACTGTATTCTTACCTGAATGATGCACAGTTGTGTTTTTTTTGTTTAGTGATAGTTGTTCATGAGTCCCTTGTTTGTCCTGAACAGTTAAATCTCCTGCTGTTCTTCAGAAAAAATCCTTCAGGTCCCACAAATTCTTTGGTTTTCCAGCATTTTTGAGTATTCGAACCCTTTCCAACATTGACTGTATGATTTTGAGATCTATCTTTTCACTCCGAGGACATCTGAGGGACTCATATGCAACTATTACAGAAGGTTCAAACGCTCACTGACGCTCCAGAAGGAAAAAACACACATGGGGTGAAAACTTTTGAACAGAATGGAGATGAGTATGTTTTTCTTATTTTGCCTAAATATCATATTTTTTTTATTCAGTACTGCCCTTTAAAAGGCTAAAGGAGATTACATGTTTCCCAGAAGACAAAATTAATTAAATTTACCCTGACCTTTAAATTCAAAATTTGAGCCCCCCGGCTCTTAATGCATGTTTTTTTCCTTCTGGAGCATCAGTGAGCATTTGAACCTTCTGTAATAGTTGCATATGAGTCCCTCAGTTGTTCTCAGTGTAAAAAAATGGATCTCAAATTCATACAGTCATTGTTGGAAAGGGTTTTAATACACAAAAACGCAGGAAAACCAAAAAAATTTGTGGAACCTGAAGGATTTTTCTGAAGATAATTAACACTTTGCAGATTCTGAAAGGCAGATGTAAACTGTATCTTTAAAATTTGGAAAGAGAAGGAGCACACAGTATCTTAAAGGTCTTTATTCATGCTAAACTTATTTAAAAAACAACTCCTAGTTTAATGTTTAATTGTAAAATAATGTTTAGCGCATACACTAAAAAGGCATCACTTACAAAAATCAATTTTGATACTTTAATCAAAAATATCAGACATTTTTTGAGATATCTCATGTAGCCTATGTGATGTCAGCTGAAAGATACAAAGTCATTTTCCCTCTCTTTAGAATATGTATGGGAGAGCGGGGTGAGTTGAGACAGTTTTTACTTACATTTTTAAAGCAAGCACATGAGTAATGGCTCCAACTTAAATATGTACATAAACTTTAGGACGTGGTGCATCATTGGGAATAATCACTTTGAATCTAAAATAAACTGCTTTCAAAATATGGCTTTCCCAAAAAGTGGGTAAGGAGTAAATTGCACACAGGTAGAGGGTAAGTTGAGCCACATGTGGTTAAACTGTGCCACTGACTATACTGAGGTAAAACTGAACATTTTCACTACATGCTATATCAAATGAAGAGAAATTTAACAAAAATGACTTCTTAAAATCTATGTGCAATCCTTGTGACGGACTGGCCATACATTCAGGGTGTTTCCCCACTTGTGGCTCAAAACGCTGGGTTCTGTTCCAGCTCCCCACAACTTTAATAAACTAATATCATGCTAAGAGTATAGCCTCATATTATAACTTGCTAAAGCATAAACACATGCGTGATATATTTTTAGATTTGTCTGTAATTGTTCAGAGTCCTTGGACATAAAAAATCTCTTTGAACAACACAAAAACATTGGTAATGTGGTTACCAATTATCCCATGGGCCTCCCTCCATCACAGGGTTAGTAAAATGGATGACTCTTCATATATTTGTGGTCACATCACCAATTTTGTTAAAGGTTGCCTAGAAACAAGGGGTGGCTCAACTTCCCCACATGCTCTCCCCTATGATGAAAGTAGAGTGAATTTAAATTTACCTTAACTTATGTTGGCAGAAGTAAGCTCAGAAGCCAAAAGAACACATGCACAATATAAAATTAGTCGTATTATATTAAACATTTCTCCTAATTGGCTCTAATCAATCCGGATTTGATGTCATGTGCCAGTTTGAAAACTAAAGATGTGATATACTGTAGATAGCAGTTGTTGCATCTGCATCCTCTACACATAATTTCCTTGTACAGAACATAATTATTTTTATCTCCTTAAATTACACATAACCCTACAACCTATGACGTTAAGATAAAAGGGAAATGGGAGTAAGCCAAATTAAAATTTTTGAGTTGCCAGGAAGGCCATTTTAAAATGAGTCATCTCCAACAGAGCTTGTTTTTTTGCCTTCACATGTTCTGCCTTATCACCTGTGACAAGTTTATAATGAAGCTAAATGAATTAACAAACTGTGCAGTGCCTAACCAAGAGTTGCGGCAAGCAAAGGTCTTGAAGGAGTCTCATTAGCTGTCAGTTTATTTCATGTACATCTACAAACCTCTTGGGCGTGTGCCAACTCATTCAAGCATTATGGAAAAAACATGTTTCGACAGAGATGATGATGGCCGACGTTTGGTGAATGTTTTATTTCTAGACGAACTATAGGTGGTGCGCAACAACAGTATGGTTGACGTGGAGAACTGAAAAGGCCACTTAATTAAAGCTGTGTGAAATAAAGGTTGAGTAGAAACAGTTTCTACCTGCAGGGTCCTCTGTGGAGACTTTGTGTAGACACTGCAGCTTTGCATCCAGCAGCATCTGTACCTGTTCTTCAGCTGTAATCTCACCATCTTCACCTGCCTGTCCAAAACAAAAGCCTCATTTTATTTCTTCATTTTGTAATGAATCTTCTAAAGCCATCAGATAGCTTTATGTGAGGTTGTAATTTGCAAATATCATTTTATATTCCAAGCTAAGCAATTTCAGATCAATTACCGGAAACATCACTGATTAAAAAATCAGATTTTAAGTCACTTTCTCACTCGAGATGATCACATTGTGCTTTTTTGTCATTTACTTTTACTTTCATTGTATGGAAAACAACAGATCTGAGATTCTCTGTTAAGGAGAAGTCCACTTCCAAAACAAAGATTCACATATAATGTACTCACCCCCTTGTCAACCAAGATGTTCATGTCTTTCTTTCTTTAGTCGTAAAGAAATGTTTTTTGAGGAAAACATTTCTGCATTTTTCTCCATATAATGGACTGGTATGGTGCCCCGATTTTGAACTTCCAAAAGGCAGTTTAAATGCAGCTTGTAAACGATCCCAGCCGAGGACGAAGGGTCTTATCTAACAAAATGATTGGTTATTTTCATTAAAAAAATATTGCATTTGGGATCGTTTGAAGCCACATTTAAACTGCATTTTGGGAGTTCAAAATCGGGGCACCATAGAAGTCCATTATATGGAGAAAAATGCTGAAATGTTTTCCTCAAAAAACATTTCTTTACGACTGAAAAAAGAAAGACATGAACATCTTGGATGACAATGGGGTGAGTACATTATATGTAAATCTTTGTTTTGGAAGTGGACTTCTCCTTTAAAAACATAAAAATGTGTTTCTCAGAAAAAAGAAAGTCATACACTTTGGAGTGACGTAAGGGTGAGAAAATAATGACAGCTTTTTCAAAAACAATCCATAAAAAAATAGTCTAGCTCCCTTCAGTTATCAAAAGAAGAGTACATTATGTAAAACTGAGTGTGTGTTGGTGTGGTTATCAAAGGGTTAGTGGTGACTCTCTCTCTCTCTCTCTTCGTCTAATTTCAGGATCTTAAATGAGTGTGAGAAGAGTTGAACTTCTAAATACCCTGAGGAGATGAAAGAAATTAAAAGATTCACTCTCAGTAATGATGAAAGAAAGGTTTTCAATTAATGTAAAAGTGTATCAGAAGGGTATTGGAGCCGTCATTTCTGCCTGATATTCTGCCTCAATTAAAGTCATTTTCTCAGTCATGCAAAGTAAAGACACAGTTGTGAGAATTGTAAATTTAGCATCGTAAAGAAGGATATTAAAACACTGCTGGAACAAAAAAAAAAAAACATAAATTGAAGCTGAATGGAAATGCATCCATTAATGTCTTACCTTTGTATAATTTTTTTTTCGTGAAATGGACCTAAGTTGTATGTCATATTTAATGAAAGCGCAGCAGTTAGAGATGGAATTGCAGGCTGTTCATCTGGGTTTATTTTATAAGCTTTTACAGTAGGTCATGTAGGTTTTTTCTTTTTTTTTTTTTGAAAAATATATTTTTAATTATGGGCCGGTTTAAATATACTACTGAAAACCACAACTCTGACATTTGTGACATTCCAGATTAGAGCTGGTTAACAAATCAGCAATCAGTTCATCATTCACATTCCCATTAGGACTGAATTTGCTCTTTCCATTGTACGTGGTTTAATTGAGAGAGCAAAAATGTTTTGAATGAATGACTGATTAGAGACCTACGAATTCAATCTTTACAAAGCAGCTCTCTGCATAGACTTTTTTAATTCTTCACATTTCTAGGGAATTGATACATGAAGCCTTATAGCACAGAAACTGAGAAAAGGTGAACTGTATTTACACACGTTACAATTTTATGCCCAATTCACACTGAGTAGTAAACACAAACATTGCCAAAATCTTACAGTGCAGTTAGAGACATTAACAACATGTCACAAACAAAATATATTATTCAGAAATCCCCATAAGATAACACAACGTCAAACTAATTAATAAAAAAAATCCATATTAACAGAAAGCCATTTCTAAAGCATCTCATCCTCCACTTCCTTTATATCATCCACAGCTGCACTGATATTACAAGTCAGATTAGTATAATACTGATGAAACTTTTTTAATCACTCAGGCTCAATGTGACTCATTGTGTGGGGAATTATACATCTATGATAATGTTCGTATATATATATGTATATATATAGCAGCTTCAGAAGTTTTCAGGTGGACTTTCTGGTGGTTCTCCAGCAGTATACAATTTAATAATAGCCATGCAGCTTCCTTGACATTCAACAAGCAGCACTGTGAAACTCCTGACAGTTTTCCAGTAGATAAGCAAAGATGCTTGTGCATTTTAAATACCTAAAAAGAATCAAAATGTATCTAAACAATAACTGATTAAAGCTCAGAATGAAGGCTATTCTGAGATTGATTGTTTATAATTGGCATGGTTAGATTATAAGTCTGGAAATGATTACATTACCGAAAACTGACTTGGAGCTTGTATTGCGTCAATATAAAACCCTCTCTGTATTGTACATACATGTGACAAAAATAAACCATTCAGGAAAATCTGAGAAATGAACTTCCTACATCTTGTTGCTAGGACATCACATTTATTTTTGAATCTTAGTGCCATTTAAACTGAATTTTGCATGATTAGTGCTGTGCATCTCAAAAGCAATGCATCGCGCATTCTCATTACAGCTGATTTTATGTCTAAGCAGGAACTGAGAGAAAAGCATTCTCACTGTACAAGTGTACTGTAGATGTGCAAATTCAAGCACGACTTCTACTTATCTGACCCTTAAGATGGCCCTGGTGAAACCTGTTGAACTTAGGAAAGGTATTTTTATAATAAATAAAACAGAAAATAAAAAAATTGCTTAAATAAACCCAGGATCCACTAGGGGTCAAACTTGCAGAGCGGCCACAGGATAACTTAAAGTATTTCAATTATTATTTTAATTTATTAAAAATAATTTAAACTAAACTCCTAATTAAAATGCAAAAAAAAGCAATTAATGTAAACAAACAGATTCACAATGTAAACAGCAGAAATACCAAAGTTTAGCTCACATGCAGGAAGCCAATTTCACTCATGTCTCATAACTATGACAGCTGATTTCAAACGGCCTGTGCAAATGAGAGCATCAAAGGGTTTTATTCACAACGTGTTTAACAGCTACGAGCGCTGTAGCCAATCAAAACGCTGGAGATTTCGTTCACACTTGTGAATCTTAAGTCTTGGAGTTTCTTTGTTCTTAACGCTTTTCTTTGCTTCAAAGAACTCGCTTTGTTGTTGCAACAATACAACATGTAGGAACTCAGTACGAAGACTGCACTTTTCATGTCATTTTGAATTTTTTTAATATTTCATTAATGTTCCTTTTATGTTAACTTAATAAAAAGCAGTAAGTGGTCACTATATCTAGATTTTCTTTTAACTACTGTTGATTTTAAACAGCTGGTATGTATCTATCCTGATTATATCTTTTTTATGGAGTCAAATAGGGCTGGGTGATATATCTGAAAATGTATAACTTTTTATTTTTTAAATGTTGATGATAATTACCCCCATGAAAAAGACATGATCTGGATAGAACAGATAATACTACAAAGAACATACCAGCAGCTGCTTACTGCAAATTCAACACTGGGGGTGGATGAATGGTGGGCCTTTGAGTCAAAAGGTTGCGAACCACTAATCTAGATGCAACACATTCAAATGTATCTAATTTACTGTAGAAGTGCAACGTGTAGCACATTTTTTAAACGACTCTCACAGGATGAGCACATTTATGCATGCATTCATGACTTGCTAATTTATTACTGTAACATGCTGGCAGTGTAGTGGTAAATTCACTTGTTTAAAGGTAATAGTTAACAGGCATGAGACATGCAATATGGCCAAGATGACCCTCATAAAAAAAATCTTACAAAGAATTTTTAGGTTAACTGTGCTGTGCTGATAATTGCACAATTGTGAGATGAAAGAGCATCATTTTTTGGTGTTGCAAAGAACACACAATAGCATATATTCTGGCTGATTAAAGTGGCAACACAGTACAAAACCTTGCAGATATGAATGACACTAAGTGCATTAAACAGAAATCATTCTGCAAAACAAAACACAATTTATTTAGTTCATTAATGCATGAACAAAAGCACATGCCACTCAAGTGCGTTTTATGTGTCATTTCACCCACTGCACAGGGGTATATGTGTTTATGTGTTCACTTGAGTGATTGCATTTACTGGTCTTCTGACCAGCAATGACAGAACAAGAGTGAACAATGCATCAACAACAAGAGTGAACAATAATGGAAAGCTAAAAAAAAAAAACATGCATATTGTATGGATTTCATACCCACTATAAAAAAGAAATGTGCAGTTGTTACTGTTTCCACTCAGTATGGTCAGGTGATTCAGTTATATCAAATACTATTGTTGAATGAAATTTACATGTTACCAGGCACATTTTAGGTCACCTGACAATACATTTTTATAGTGCAGGCAGTAGCAACTCTTTATAAAGTATAATCAGGATTATTAGTTTAAGAGAGAGGATAAGGGCTGTGAAACACACTAAGCTTTCATCAAAACCTCCACTGTTCCATTCCATTTCTCAGAGGCTGATATTAGGGATGAAGATTACAGCTTTCATCCAAAAACATGTAGTTGGCTGTGTACTTACATCTGAATCATAGTTCAGTCAAAATCGAACTTATTTTGTCAGTATGAAAAACATGTTTCATATGGTAAAATCTATGCTAAATCAACTGGCTGTATTCAGCATAATAGATGAGTCCTCTGCATTTGGCCAGAGAAGAACTGGCCCCCGACTGAGCCTGGTTTCTCCCAAGGTTTTTTTTTTTTTTTCTCCATTCTGTCACCGATGGAGTTTTGGTTCATTGCTGCTGTCACCTCTGGCTTGCTTAGTTGAGGACACTTTTTCTTCAAACTATATTGTATACTATTTGAACTGAACTGAGCTAGATGATGACATCATTGAATCCAATGATGAACTGCATTTACCTGAAAATTGAGTGTTTACTGTTGCCCTTTTGCATTACTGATGCTCTATTTCCTATTTAATACTGTACAGCCGCTTTCTCACAATTCTGTATTGTTAAAAGTGGTATATAAATAATGGTGACTTGACTTGACATAATAGTTTTAACGAATCAGATTAAGAAGAAATCCTCATTTGGACATTATGGAGTTTTACAGTGTAGTTTCAGCAAAATAAAGAAGGACCATTCCCATTTAACCTGAATTTTGAATTAAATTAGAAATAAATACACAATGTAAAAAAAAAATAACATAATATTAATATTATTTGCATAATATTATTTTGTAAATAACATATTACATTTACATATACATAATGTTAAATAACAATGCTGTGGTTGAGTCAAAACGAGTCGCAACTTCTTTAGATTGATGGCTTTAATGCAGCTTATATATCACAAAACACTTAAACATGAACTATTAAGTTGTTTTCAGTGTTTAACATTTCTAAAGTGTCATGACACCTGTATAGACCCAGTGTCTTACCTGAGCATCAGCTAATGTCCAGAACAGAATCACTTTGGCGAAGTTCCACAGGAGACAATTCCTCATGTTTCTGAGGTGATTCTTTTGTCGAGATAACAAACAATCCTCTTCCCTTAAGACTTTGTGTGTTTCCTCACACCCCCCAGCGACCATGATCTACTCATGTCATCAGTGAAAAACATCGTTAAATCTCCCCGAAATCTTTTCTTCAGTGTCTAATAAAAACCAAAGAAACACACGAGACGCCGATGTTCTACGAAGTTCAGCGCGTTCACATCTCCTTCACAGGAAAAAAGCGTAACTTAAAAGCAAAGCAGCTGAAAGTTTGCAAGTGTACTCCATGAAGAAATCCCTTCGGTCAGGTCTGCTGACGGTCTCACAGTGAGTGAGATGAGGCGCTTGAATGAGACACACTCCTCCCGTCACAAACAGCGAGTCTCACTCTCACTAAAGATGGGCGGATCGATCTTAAAATATCTATAGTATTGTTTTTATCGCGACTGGTCCTTCTCATATCAATAATATCGACACTAAGTGTTTTAACTAATGCTTTCTTTATTATTATAATATTTTTTCTTCGCGCGGAAGTGAAAACATATAATATAGTCAAATAGTTGTGTAGATTAGGAACTATTTCTCCTTCCGCTCATGTCTCAAAAGAAATACGGACGCAGCAAGCAGCGCTCACTCGACTTCAAATAGTTGATAGAGAAAAAACATCCTTAACATTCTGTAAGTTGTTAAACGATTCATAGTGTTCTGTAATGGATGTTAATAAATGAATAAAGTCTGATTATTTGCAGTTTAGTTAATTCTATTAATGATGGCTTCCAAATCATATTGTTAAATGGCTATAATTATCCAGTTAATCCTGCAACAGCTAATTATAATGGAGAGTTCAAATCAGCCATTTCAAATTTGTATGTTTTTCTTTCCTATGTGGAACAAAAGCAAAGCAGAATGTTCGATATTCACGTTTGCATCTCTTTTCCACACAGTGGAAGAGAATGAGGCTTTTAGGTGATCAAGAAGCTTGTGTTATGATTTACATCAAGTTAACATATTTATACATCAAGCATATTTTACTGTTAAATTAACTTACTAGTAAATCCATACTGAACTAATTTATGCATAATTCATGAGTGAAGCTATTACAAAAAGCACTAGTACCAGATAGGTAACCTAAGGTTCTTTAAAAAACAACAAAAAACAAAAACAAAACAGGGTCTCTGCATTCACCTTGACGCTCTTATTAAACTTCTGAGGCACAGCTGGCTTTGAGATGTGTGGCATAGTCTAATAGTTAAAGATAATGCTTTGGTATCTGCTTTTTCAAGCCCTAGGAAGGTTCAGCGAAATGAGTAACTCATAAGTAAAATCACCAAATTCGTGTTCATGAAGCTGCAAATAAGATTAAGTTGTGTTGCGGACCTGTCCATGGTGCTGAAACACCAACTAGCAAATGCAATATTCAATTGACTGCTTATTTAATCGCATCTGTTATTCCATTCGCTACAACAATTCCGCATTTCAGTAAAATAAAGGTGAAAATAGCCTCTTATGTAGGGGAATTTATTAATGCAGTGTAGAAAATAAACTCTGTGTAGTAAAACTTGTGGTTAACCATTATAAAAAGGAATCCTGTGGAGCAAAACGGCAACAAATTTTCTCGCACAGCTCACTAGATATTCAGAGCAGCCCTGAGGATTCAGCATAACTCTTATCGGTTGGATTCAATCTCTTTGAAGAGGAAGCGACAGGCCACCGCTTAACTATTTCAGAGACTGAGCTCACACATTCAGTTTTTCCTGAGCTGTTAAAAATCTATTTGACTTGATTTAAAAGGGACTGAAAATATTAACTGAAAGACAGCCTATCTACATTTGTGAGATGTTATGTGAATAAAAGTCACATTACGGATGATGACAGGGAACAAATCAGCTTAATTTGTCAGGTTTGAGATGAAGTTCACTATAACAATCTCAGTCCAATTTATTCAGGGTCTCAGGTGGAGATCATTACTTTTATATCAATCACAAGAGACACATTTGATACACCTGGTATTTATTCATATGTCCGTATTTATATGAATCATATCACCATTAATCATCACCACGGATATGTAAGCAAGAAATAGTCCACTATGAAGAATCAATGCCCTGTCCATATTTTTGTGAATAAAAGCTGCTCAAAGAACAATATTTGCATATTTATTGCTCTTTTGTTGCAGTGCTATTTTTGCTTTTGCAAAATATATACATATATTTGCATTCATACAAAGGCAATCTATAAAGAATTTTCTACCTTGAAAAATGTATTTTCTTTGTGCCATTGTTGCAGTTTTACCTTTATTTTTGCCTAAACCTAAAGGATTAACATGTAAATCAGCACAGAGAAATATCTTCAATTCAAATTCCACAACAATCTCATAACCATCTTCTGTTTCTAATTGAGTGAACAGTCATTTCTTTTCCATGCAAGTGGAGTAATGAGCTTCACAACACGCACCACCTAGAAAGGAGTTGTTGGAGTGCAGCCTTTCATTGTTTAAAATTCATAAAAGGCAGCTCATCTGATGCAATTACTACAAGAGACTGATCATCCTATCAAAGCCTTTTTTCTGCAGGCAGTGACTTTCAAATTCAAAATGACTCATACATTTGTCTTTTTCTGTTGGTGTCACTTGTACAAACATTTGAAAAAGTCTATAACAAAATGATGTTTTAAGTTAAACCAGAGAAACCTTAAAATGAATAAGAAATATTTAAGATTAGAATCAATTTTTAACCTTTTTGAACAAAAGGTCAAAGTTCATGCTTAAGTAAAATGTTTGAATTTTTAAAGTTTTCCAATGAAACTTTTACTCAAATTGTTTTTGATAATGTCTAAAGAAAAAAAAATGCAAACTAGTGGACTCATACTTTGGGCTCCCACTGTTTGAGGTGCAAATAGTTCCAGTAGAAACCTAGTATTGGCAGCATTGCTGCATCTAGTTGGCACAGAGCTACTTCTTATTCAAAAGTCTTAGAAGTTGAATACTGTGTGTTTGGCTGGTAAAGGCAGCAGAAGTGAGAGAGATTTGTGTTTTAAGAAAAAACCCAAGCAGGGGATATGTCACGTCAGTCTTAACCCAAGCGAATCAGCTTTTACAAAAAAAAAATAATAATAATTTATAGGTGGCCCAATTAGGACAGATTCAAAATGGCTCAGAGTTATCTGAATGGCTTGAAAGTGTCAGATATACTGAAATGAGTTCAACATTCAGAGGATTTCCTTGAATTGTTTTCTCTAATGCCTGAAGTTTTTTCCTAGCTGAAGCACACATGCGCTGCACCAGACTACACCTCATTAGTGCATGTCTTCACAGCAACCTTGCAGCTTCTTTTCACAAACTTTTGACACTGTCTTTTTTATTGTAGCTAAATGTTCATATCCATATTTTCACAGGGTCATTTTCATTGAACCGTTAAGAAGACGACAAGGCAGTAATTTAATAAATGTTTCATACTTTTTTAAAAGTAGAAATGTGCATACACACACAAACTAGAAACAGTGTGTCAAGTAAGAAGGCTACTGTCAAGTCAACAACAACTGAGAAGTCTACTGGTAATTAAAAAATAAGAAGAAGAAGAAGAAAAATGCATGTAGCATTTAGTCAGGAATATTGAGGAATTGTTTTTGTCTACAGTTGAGGTCAAAAGTTTACATCCCCCATCAGAATCTCCAAAATGTTAATTATTCTACCAAAATAAGAAGGATCATACAAAATGCTGACCTGAATAAGGTCTTTCACATAAAAGATGTTTACATAGAAGAAAATTATAGTTACATTTATAAAAATGACCCCATTCAATAGTTCACATTAGAGAATAAATTACATTATGCAGAAGAAGAAAAATGTACACATCTCCATTCTGTGCAAAAGTTTTCACCCCCCAGCTCTTAATGCATTGTTTTTCCTACTAGAGCATCAGTGAGCGTTTCAACCTTCTGAAATGGTTACATATGAGTCCCTCAGTTGTCCTTAGTGTGAAAAGATGAATCTCAAAATCATACAGTCTTTGTTGGAAAGGGTTCAAAAACACAAAAAAAGATGGAAAATCAAAGAAATTGTGGGGCCTGAAGGAGTTTTCTGAACAACAGCGGGCAGTTAAACTGTTCAGGACAAACAAGCGACTCATGATGAACAAAAAAACAGCTGTGGATCATTCAGGTAAGAATCAAGGGGATGTAAACTTTTGAACAAGGACATTTTTATAAATTCAACTATTATTTTTTTCTTGTGGACTATATGTAAACATATTTTATGTGAAATATCTTATTCAGGTCCGTACTAAATAAAAAACAACATGAATTTTGTATGATCCCTCTTATTTTGGTAAAATAATTAACATTTTGCAGATTCTGAAAGGGGGATGTAAACTTTTGACCTCAGTTGTATGTAATGACAGTCAATGGCTAAACAACACTCAACCCTACTGAATTTCATTTAAAGACCAAAAATATAACCAGATATTTCCATATATATCTTTATGTGTACCACAAAAGTAAAATGTAAGTTGAAAAGGTTTGGAAAGACATGAGATGAGTAAATAACAGAACTTCCCCTTTAATTTCAGTATTGTGTTGCATGATGCATTTACGTTGAAAAGGAATTGATTGAAAGTCATATCCTAAAGCAAACTCTAGTTGATATGTTTACATTTAATTTTAAACAAATATTTGTCAGTCTCTCAACCAAAATGTCAGTCATGCTCAGGGCTAATAGTTTGAATGCTGATTGTCATGTCTGGAGGTGAATTGTTTTTGTAGAGAACACTTTCAATCTGTTGGAATTCAATTAAAAACTTATAACGGGAACGTGAATATATAAGATTCTGGAACTCACTCCCATTGAGTCTCTGCATCAGCTCCTCCATCTGTCATTTCAAATCTTAATTATAAAAACACAGCACTATTTCTACCATTGACTCTTTAGGTGCATGTGTGTTTCAGTAGTATCTCTCTCTTAAAAATGTGCTCATTCTCTGTTGTGAAATGACGTAAGCTAAAGACTTTTAATAAATAAAACATTATTAAAATAAATACTTATTATTAGACAGATATTTAAATTAGCTATGCTGTGATTCATTTCTTTTTTGTGAGAAATGTTAATAGCTTCCTAATTATAATAGCAATCATTTCCTCCAGGGAACACTGATTATCTCTTTCCAAATCCAAAAAAATGACGCTTTTGATCTTGCTGGCAAACTCATGTGAGTATGTGTAAATTCCTAATTTGTCGGTTATGTCAAAGCGTGAAAAAAGTCTTCACAGCAGTGCGCAAAGCAGCTAGATGCGTCCAAATCCGCAATCCCTGCTAATTGGTAAACTGCAGGGGAGTGTTTTCAATGCCATTCTCAATGGATGAGATTGATTGTGTTTCATCACCAGATGTGATTGCTGTTACTCACAGCCGTGGCAGGAACACACTTCTAATTTACCCATAACCCTCAATGATGAGGGCCAATTGTTGTAATTGGTTCTCTTCTCCTCTGACCTCCTGAGGTTAACAAAGAAATTTTATTTCAACTCAACAAGCTCCAGACAAACACCTACACAACTTTTGGATAATTAATGCATTCAAACAAAATTTCAGAATAAAGTTTCTCTGTAAAACAGTTTCAAAATCTGAATACAGTAAGAGTCAATACATGAATTAAATACAAGTCATAAATCATTTTATTTTTAATTATTTACCCATCTCTCTCTCGCTTCTTCGGCTTGCTCCCTTTTTATCAGGGGTCGCCACAGCAGAGTGATCCATACAGCTGATTTGGCACGTTTAATTATTTACCAACCTATGATTTATTTATTTTTTTAAAGTACAGAGCTGCTTGTAAGTTTGTGAATCATTCATATATGGTCATTTTTTGTAAATAAATAAACAA
>JAHKKF010518806.1:0-12292 GCA_019740295.1 Labeo calbasu | reverse complement strand
TGAAAACAATCGCATATTCATCGGCAGATACAGGAATATTATATTTCTGTAAAAAATCTGAATAATTATAAAGTCTGCCTTGTGAGTTAAAAAGCTGTTCAACCAAAAGAAGGTTGTTTTCAAACCAATCCGTGAAGAAAAGTGATTTATTCTTGTAAAGAATATCCTTATTGTTCCATCATTTGATCGGATATTTGCCTGTCAAGAATCATTTGATTTAGATCGGGACATCGGAAGTTCGGAGCGGGTTCGCGAATCATCTGATCGAATATTTGCGAATCATTTAATGTAGATGTAGAGTTCGGAGCGGGTTCGCGAATCATTTAATTCAAATCGGAAGTTCGGAGAGGGTTTGCGAATCATCTGATTTAGACCGGTACACCGGAGCGGGTTCGCGAATCATTTGATCGGATCTTCGCGTGTCGCAAATCATTGATTCAAATGGGAAGTTCGGAGCGGATTTGTGAATCATTTGATCGGATCTTTGCGGGTTCGTAAATCTTTTTTCTTATTTCTTTTTTGCTGAGCAAGAGAAGAAAAATCAAACCATTAAGGCAGTACAGTTATAAAAACAAAACAAAGAAAATAGAAAGAAAGAAAGTATACACAAATACAAATCCCCTAAGAAATTTAACCGTGATTTTACTACGGTAAAAGTGTAGTTACCATGTATTTGGTATAACCACAGTTTTACTACAAATACCATGTTTAAACTATAGTTAGTGTCATGGTTAAATGGTTAATTTGTGGTTACCATGGTTTAAAACTATAGTAGCCTACCCATGTTGTTTTGTTGTTTTTTTAATTGGACACATAGGATGTGTTTTGACTGCTTTAGGATTACCAGAACTTTGTTTCCACATACCTGCCAGATCAATTAACAAATTAAGTTATATTTTCCTATATTTCCCTTTGAGAAGTCAAACAATCCACAGAAAACATCTTTAAAACAGAAAGAAAAGTCGCTTAAAAATGACACTACTAAACTGTCCCTAGCAATAATTTTGATCAAACAATTAAATGTCCCCACCAATGCCAAAATCAAATCTGCACCCTTGATATACAAGTTACTAGTATTTAGGAGTTAAAACACTACAGGTCAGCATTGTGGGTCACTGATCACCTTTCAAATGATTCACAGTGCTGAAATAATTGTAGTTTTGTGGGGGTCAGGCATAAAACACATCAGCAGAAGTGATGTTTCCCTGTTTCTGACATTACAGCGCAGTAAATGCGATTACCGTCAGCCGTGAAGCACAGAAACACGCGGCACACGCCTCACATTCACACATGTGCTTTCACTTCCCTTCACTGTGCTCCCGGGACACAAAACAGCAGCATGAACTACACTGAGAGCGCGTGCCGATGGATTTGTAGCTTTGATCAACAATCAGACGGCGCTCAGTCGTCACTATAATGGGTCAGATTCGACCCGCGTGTGTCTGAACACACATCACACACGTGCTGAAAGCTTCACGTGTTAAACACGTTAGTATGCATGACTAAAGAGTGTGATGACCAGCTGCGCTCACGACACAGGTGTGCATATAAATTAAAACACTCATTTACTCAGCTCTCTGAATGGGGAAACTCCAATTAATTTAGATTTACACTAGCAGTTAAAAGTTGTTTTTGGAAAGAAATGAATCCTTTTATTCATCAAGGATGCATTAAATTGATCAAAAGTGACAGTAAACATATTTATAATGTAACAAAAGATTTCTGTTTCAAATAAATGCTGCTCTTTTGAACTTTCTATTCATCTGTATATCCTGAAAAATAAAATGTATGACTGTTTTCAACATTGTTAATAATCAGAAATGTTTCTTGAGCAGCAAATCAGAAAATTAAAATGATTTATGAAGGATCATGTGACACTTAAGACTGGAGTAATGATGCTGAAAATTCAGCTTTGATCACTGAAATAAATTACATTTAACAGATATTCACATAAAAAACAGCTATTTTACATTTTAATAAATTGTACAATTTTTTACTGTATTTTTGATTAAATAAATGCAGATGAGCAGAAGAGACTTCTTTTAATAAATTATTGACAATAAAGTAGACTATAAAAACAATGACTGCCATACTAATTGATTTCCATTCCCAATATTATGAGGAAAAGCAATAAAAATTAACCAAAAAGTTTTAAAAATTACAAATAAAATGTAATTATTTATTATAATTGTATTATAAATAAATAAAGCATAAATGAAAGACTCATGTGTTAACATGAGTGAAGAACATATAATGGAAGTTACAAAAATATATTTGAATAATTACTGGATTTAACTTGTAACATTATGCAATATTAAGCTTTTATATTAAAAAAAAAGTAATAATTAATTATGCTTTTTTTTCAGTTTTATCAGTTTACTTCTTTTATCATGCATTCCCTGTGAATTAAACCCATAACCTCGGTAAATACGACTATAACATTTATAAAAATGCTATAACATTGCATTGTTAGATTTAAAAAAACATGTGATTTACTTTACTTACATATCATTTCTACAAATAAGAACACTCCTTCAGGAGGTTTTGTCAAGTGTAGCTCACGCTTGGTACAAATGCATCCTCAAAATATGGTTAAGAAGGTGAAAACACACCAAAACGGACAAGATATTTAATAAACTGCTCTGAAATGCTTTTCTGAAATGTTTTCAGAAAGCAATTAACAAATACAAAACACTGTATGTTAATCAAAGTCAGCTCATATGCAACTTGTCAAATGGCTGAGTGTGTGAATAGAGCTGTGAGCGTGTAAAAGAGCTGATTTGGTGGGTTTGGCATCTCTGAGCTCGTAACACCTGCGTCTCCATTGAGTCTGAACTCGCCAAACCCTAATCAAACACTCGCTTTCCAGCTTAAGACGTCAGCTTTGATTTAAGACGACGCTCAGGCCAGCAAACTCCGCTCAGTCAAGAATGTGTCACAAAACCAACAATCAATCACACGTGAATCACACGCTACACCTGCTGGATGAAGAACAGCATCTTCACACTTCTGTTTACAGTCAACAGTGATGGAGAAGCACCACAAACACACTCAGATGATGCTTTGAGAGGATCAACAGCAAACAATAAATTATGATAATAAATTAATACGATTAATAAATACATTTGTTTTATGCTAAAACAATGCAATCAAAATGAATGGAATTTTTATATGCAATTTTCTTTTAGTAAACCTTTAATCTAAAATTTGATTTGCATGTTAGATATTTTTAAAGTAATATTTTAAAATGCATTTATTAACTTAGCTTAAAATCAGCATAAATTATAAAAATATTTAATTAGTTAAAATGCTGAAAAAATGGGTGTAGAAACAATTTTCACTCAGAAATTGCTAATTTTGTACAAGTAATTACAAAGAAATGACCAATAAAGCACTGAATTAAACATGACAGAAATAGTATTATTTGTACTTACTGATGATAAATTCGCCTAAAATTTGACTCGACTTGACTGGGAAATGTATTATTTGCACTTTTCTCAACACACATTGTTTCAAAGCAGCTTTACAGAAAATCATGATGTTAAATGTTTATAATATCTCAGTGCTTTTTAGTTGCATTTATCAGATTAGAGCTGGATGATAATATAGTTCACATATAATCCAGTGTATTAGAGACACTGAAAGGACAGAAATATCCATCTTAAGTGATAATATTTCAGGAGTGCAGTGAAGATCTGACCAGTAATAACAGAGAGAAATGACACTAAGATGAACTCTGGTCAAACATCTCCTGCATTGACTACAGCGTCTGTCTCACATTCTGAGGTTATAAATAGATCTGGCTGAATCTCATCCACAGTGTAAGTGGTAGTTAGTGAAGGCTGAACTCTTATGAGCCACTGTCCGACTGTCCTTTACTGCAGCGTACAGAACACTTAACCCCAACCCGAACCTATCATCAATTTAACCTTAATTTAACCTTAATCTAACTGCAACTTAATCCCAATTTAACTCAAACCTAACCACAATTTACCCCTAACCTAACCCCAACTTAACCTGAAACTAACTGCAACTTAACCTTAACTTAACCTGAATCTAACTGCAACCTAACCCCAACTTAACTCAAACCTAACCACAACTTAACCCTAAACTAACCTGAACCTAACAGCAACTTAACCCAAACCTAACTGCAACTTAACCTTAACTTAACTCGAACCTAACCGCAACTTAACCCCAATTTAACCCTAACCTAACTCGAACCTAACCACAACTTAACCCGAACCTAACCCCAATTTAACCCGAACCTAACTACAACTTAATCTTAACTTAACCTGAATCTAGCTGCAACCTAACCCCAACCTAACTCGAACCTAACCGCAAGTTAACCCTAACCTAACCCAAACCTAACTGCAATTTAACCTTAACTTAACTCGAACCTAACAACAACTTAACCTTAACTTAACCTCAGTCTAACTGAAACTTAACTCAAACCTAACCGCAAATAAATAAACCTTTATACTAAACTTTGTGCGATTTTATTTAAATAATATTTTCAAATGCATTTATTAAATTAGCTTAAAATCTGCATACATTATAAAAATATTTAATTTAATATTTAACAACAACTTAACCTTTACTTAACCTGAATGTAACTGCAACTTAGCCCCAACTTAACTCAAACCTAACTGCAACTTAATCCCAACCCGAACCTAACTGCAATTTAACTGCAACTTAACCTGAATCTAACTGCAATTTAGCCCCAACTTAACTCAAACCTAACCGCAACTTAACCCGAACCTAACAACTTAACCTTAACTTAACCTGAATCTAACTGAAACTTAACTCGAACCTTACCGCAACTTAACCTGAACCTAACTGCAATTTAACCATAAGCTAAACCCAAGTTACAAAAATTAAAAACTCAAAAACTAATAAAAATGACATAACGCAAACAAAATGTATACAATTTAGACTAAAATTAAAATGAAAACAGAAAATGTAAAAATAAAAACTCATTCAAGATAAAAAAAATAAAAAATCTCAAAGTTCCAAAGTCTGCATTCAAGAATCTGTTACTATTGCAATAATGTTATTAATATTGGTGATATTCATAAAAATATGTATATTTATATATTAATAATAAACATTAATTCCAAAACATAATTACTGCATGTCTAAATTTCAGATTTATCTAATATGAATTGCATTTAAAATGTCCATCCATTTGGATTCCACAGCTGACATAAACAAACTAATAAACTTTATGCGATGCATATTTGTCAGTCATACACTCAAACAAATCATAGCATAGCATTCATTATTAACTATTTGCATTAATTTTATTTAAAATAATTACACTTTCAAAATGCACTTATTCAAATCGCTTAGAATTCATTGTGAAAATATTTATTCAGTTGAAAAGCATAAAGATATTTAAATTATGACTAGCTGTGGAACAAGCAATATTCAATTAGTTTAAATGCACATGACTGAAACAAATTGGATTGTTAATGTAAATATATAAACCTTTATTTCATTAGTCCTATGACAGAAATCTAATGTGTTTCATTCATGTATGACTGACAAATATGCATCACATTACATTTATTAATGTTTAAACTGTGTCATTCAAATGGAGGAATATTTTATATGCAACTCAAATACATAAATGTTAAATTTAGGCCTAAATATGTATGTGCAGTTCAAACAGTCAATCATGGTGCTTGCAACATCAAGGTCATGGGTTCGAATCCCAGGAATTGGATGACAATTGAATGTAATGTAAGTCACTTTGGATGAAAATGTCTGCTAAATAATATTTTCATAATAAGAATTATTATTTACAGCTCTGCACTCTTACTGACTGAGAACTATTATGTGTTCACACGGTGTTGAATAGACTAATAATTAGCAAAAAGAAGAACTGGGCCTCAGAGGAGAGCCTGATCGCTTTAAACAGCATTATGAGGAAGATACAACATCATCATATGTGAGCAAGAGGAAACTCCGTCGCACAGCGGCATTCTGGGAGCAGCACTGACCTCTGTTTAATTTTACAGATTCGACCGAAACAGCCAATTACTGGCCATGACTTTCACTCAAATGACAGGCTGACGCAGAAAAACACAACGCCACATGCAAACAGAGACAAACCAGAAAGAAAGAATGGACAGAAAACAAACGGATAGATGACAGAGGAACAAAACATCTCCATCAAACCAGTGAAACTTTAATAACAGAACAAAATCAGCTCACCAATGGATCCTCTGAAGTGATGTTTTTATCAGCTGTTTGGACTCTTATTCTGACGGCACCCATTCACCGCAGAGGATCCATTGTTGAGCAAGTGATGGAATGACACATTTCTACAAATCTGATGAAGAAACAAACTCATCTACATCTCAGACGGACTGAGAGTGAGTGAATTTTTGGCCACAGTTTTCGTTTTTGGTCAAACTATTCCTTTAAGAGGAACACACACACACACACACATGTGGCATGTAAAGTGAGATGAAGCGTGTGCACTGTGATCCCTGTTTATGCGACGTGTGTGTAACAGTAAATGTCCTTTAAGACCTAATAATCTGTCACAGCTACTCAATTTTAACCATTTACCTCCACAAACAAAAATACAGAAAAAACAATAATAGTGCAAAAATGTTATTACAATAAAAAATAATGGTTTTTATATTAATATACTTTAAAATATAATTTATTCCTGTTATGCAAAGCTGAATAAGACACCAGTCTTAAGTGTCACGTGATCCTTCAGAAATCATTCTAATACGCTGATTTATTATTAGAATGATCAATGCTGGAAACATTTTGTTTTTGAAACCTGTGATTCTTTTTTTCAGAATCCTTACAAGTTACAAAGAACCGCATTTATTTATAAATATAAATAATTACTAACAATGTAAATCTATCACTTTTTATTAATTTATCACATCCTTGGAGAATTAAAGTATTAATTTCTTTCAAAACACAAAGAATAAAACTTTACTGACCCTGAACTTCTGAACAACAGTGTATAATGTTAGAAAACCTTTCTATTTTAAATAAATGCTGTTATTTTTAACCGTTTATTAATCAAAGAAAGATAAAGAGTATCACAGGTTCCAAAAAAAATATTAATCAGCACAACATTGATAACTCTAATTTCTGAAGATGATAAAAATTCAGCTTTGCATCACAGGAATAAATTTTATTTTAAAGTATATTAAAATAAAAAACATTATTTTATATTGTAATAACATTTTGCAGTATTATCGTTTTTTTCTGTATTTTTAATCAAATAAATACAGTCTTGATGAGCATAAAAGACTTCTTTAAAAAACATCACAAGTCTTACTGATCCCAGAATTTTGAGTGGTAGTGTATATTTTGTCAACAGGTTCAATAAACTGTTCAACTTCGAAATAATCTTATTATTCTGACTGTTATTTTATAAATCAGGCTGTAGAGGGTTAACTTCATAAGTCGGTGTTCATATATTGTCTGTCAGTGTGAATGAATGAGCGGCTCTAAATGCGGCTCATTGCCGCACCTGTCGCGCTTTAAAATCACCAACATAAACTCATTTAACTGACCTCAACACTTTCACAGTCTAATTTTCAGACATGCTAAATGAAATATTCTAAATAAAAACCTAAATCGAATTAAATAATACTCGATAGGGTTAAAAATATAGGCTAAGTTAATCGTTTCAGACTCATAAAAGAGTTTTAAACAGACATGAAATCAATATAAACGCGTTAAACGCTATTTCAGTTAAACAAAAAACACAAAAATAACTTTCTGTGCAGTTTGTGTGTGTAATCTGACCTTGTGGGGAGCTTTGAGGAGTCTGTGGACTCCCGCGATCTGGTTAATGAGAGGAATATCTTCTCTGAAGGTGTAGTGAGGAGGTCGGGTCGGTTCGGGGAAATTGGTGCTGTTGAACGGATCGGTGTCGTCTAGAAACTGAACCCGGCACACAAACGAAGACATGATGCATCCATGCACGGGCCGCCGCAGCCGCCGTTTCCAAGCGCGTCCTTCCTCCCCGGTAACAACAACACACCACAGTCAGCGGGACCTTCGCCGGATACGCGTCCGTCCTTCGCTGCGCCGCGGAAATGTGACAGACGTGGAAGTAGCGATCAGCAGCGAGTAGAAGCTCCGTCCCGTCCCGTGCTGAGCGCTGAGTGTCCGTGTCACGGGCGGGTGAAGGTACGGGACAGCCGGACGCCCCCCGCGGATTAAGCGCTTTACCAGCGGGAAGCGACTGGGGGGAAACCGCGGCCTCTAGCGGCCGGTGAGAGTAATGCACACTGTCCCCCATATATACATGCATGCATTTACCATGGTAACAGCAGGAGACAACAAGGGCTGAGATTAAATATAAGATTGTTTTAAGTCTCTGTACAAAATGCAAAAAGGATTTTCAAGGCGAGACACCTCAGGTAAAAAATAAATAAATAAAATAAAAAGATGAAAAAAAATGTACCTGATAAATATAACTAGGCTATATACTTCCCCAGTTGATTGATTACATTAAGAATGGCAAACATTCTTGTATCGCAAGTTTTTTCATGTTTACAGGCATTATCCTATTAAATATGCACCAGAACAGAAACCAGAAAGTCATATTTATTTATCTACACACTTTTTTGTGGATAAAATATTTTAAATATGCTAAATAAATATATTTTGTAATCTGTGAATTTTATTATGAAATATATTTTTGAAATTGAAAATATATTTAGTTCCAATTTACCAAAATATATTTCTAAATGTATTTCAGGGACAAGACATTTTTCACATAAATAAATAAATAAATAAATCCTATACTTGTAGGATTAATCCCTCATTTATTTGTATTTAAATCATTTTGCATCGCAAAGGTTTTGCATCGTAATTAAAATCAGAAAATACTGTCAACAGACAGAAAACAAACAGGGTTCATACAGATACATAAATAAAGTGAAGCATATGCGAAGTATTGCTACTAAAGTATTACACGCTTTTACTATAGTAAAACCACGGTTAATTTTCGTAAGGGACTGTATTTGTGTACACTATCTTTTTTCTTTTTTCTTTGAGATCTGAAGCAAATGATTCGCACTCCGAAGTTCCGATCTGCAAAAGAACTGCAATCGAAGTTCCGATCTAAATAAAATGATTCGCGATAGGCCTACGCGATTTGAAGTCCAGATCTGAATCAAATGATTCGCGATACAGCTCCGAAGTTCCTGTCTAAATCAAATGATTCGTGATCCACGCTTTGAAGTTCCAATCTGAATAACGATTCACGATTCACGAACCATAATTTCAGATCAGGACTCGGAGCGCGGAGCGCGAATCGCGAATCAGTTGACTTAGATCGGAACTTTGCGTATCGCGAATCATTTGATTTGAATCATTCAGTTCGCGAAATGATTCACGAACCCGTTCCAATCTACATAAAATGATTCGCGATACGCGATTTGACGTCCCGATCTGAATTAAATGATTCGCGATCCGATTTGAACGCTTCGAAACAGTGAATCATTTTGCGATGCAATGGTTTAACTGATTCGGAGAATCGAAAAGCTCCGTTTCACCCATCAGTGCTTTTTAAAATCGTTAAAAGCGATGTTGAAATTGGAAAATGAATGGATCTTTTAACTGGACCTGGTTTTTGCTAGCGAATCGCTTGAAATGAATGATCGAAGTCACGAGTTTGAATCAATCGGAGCGGTTCCAGCGTAAATGACTCAATTGATTTGGTTAATCTGTTCTTCTTTTCGCATCCACAGCCATGTTTACACAACTCTGTCAGTACTACTACTTGCTTATCTCGACTGATTTCTGACATTAACTGAAATAAGCGAAAAATGTATGATTTTTTAAACTGCAAGAAATGATATGTGCTTATTGACAAAATTAAACTGTTATTTAGTACCTCTTCAGAAATATTGCTTTTTTTAAAAGGGGTTTCCAGACCTTAAATTTCAAAAAGTCAAATTCAAGTATTCACCATGTACGAATCCTGTCACAATGTTTTTAGGAATAAAACGTTAAATATATACCAGTGTGAATGAAATATGAAAAAAACCCTCAGTAAAACCGTGACAATATAAATAGGAATGAAAGTACTCCAAGTTTTCTGTATGCAGAGAAAGAAAAAACTCTTAAAGATATGAATTTAAACTGAAATCCACAAGCGCAGAAATGAAATGCAATAAAATAAAAGTGTATTTTGTCTTTTGGATGTTTTCTTTGCACTAGTCCGAAAGAAGATATTATGAAAAGCCAAACAGCCCAAAATCTAAAAACTAATTCATTCTCATGTCTGTAACTACTATCGTTTGTGAATCTTCACATCCGCAATAAAACATGGATAATAACAACCCTTCAGAACTGTAAACAGGCCTGCAGAATTTAAATACCCAAATGTACATATTTACATACACAAATTTACACGCAGTCCAAAGGATCAGAGCACTAAAATGCTTCTGTCTAATTTCTACACATTTCTTCATTACAAATAGTATATTTATATGCATTATAATGATATATAATCAGTATAATTAAGAGAAAGGTTAACATGAAAAATGTCAGTGCTGCAAAACCTAATGATGGTGCTGAAGATTTGAGTTTGTAGTTGATTCAATGAGCATCTCCAGCTTCACTTTCACTTGTCTGTAGGAGTCACGTGATCAGTGACACTCATTTGCTTACATTTGATTGGTCTGCTTTCACTATAATAATAAAAGCAACATATAAAATGTTTGTCAGTCCCTAAATTAACCCGTTAATCAATTAATACAAATATAAGGCTCCTAACATCAGATTGTTTTTAGCCATCCACATTCAAAACAGTCATTTGAAAGGTATCTCTGCGGCAAATCAATCAATATTAATAAGCCAACTGGCTGATGACACAACTTTTTTTCTAAAAAATAAAGATCAAGTTCCTTCAGCTTCAGACAAGATTAAGTTTTTTTCCTCTGCTTCTGGTTTATGTCCTAATATTCATAAATGTGAACTTTTATCTGTAAAAGATGCGACTGATGTTAACATTTATGACATTCCAGTCAAATCTGAAGTTAAATATTTAGGTATAACTATATGTAAAGATCAGAAAAGGAGATCAAAACTTAATTTTGAACCTCTTATATTCTCTGTCCGACGTAAATTAAACTCTTGGTTACAGCGTGATCTGTCAATAAGCAGATGGATTATCTCGGGTTATCTATCCTGCAATGGCACTGGATGTTTCTGTGGAAATTTGTATAACACTAGACAAAATTATAGTTGATTTTGTTTGGAATTCTAAAACTCATTTAATTAAAAAAAGCATTATGCTGATCGGGCTATGGGGGGGTTTGAGTTAGTGGATTTTTCCACTCTTAACAATTCGTTTAAAGTTAAATGGATAAAGACATTTTTAAATAACCCCACATCTTGTTGGAATTTTATGTCCAAATCATATATTTAAATATTTAATCTCTAAAATACCTTTAAATTTATTTCGTTTTCATAAACAAGCTTATAGTTATTTTATTTGGAACAATAAAAATATTAGAATTAAAAAGAAATCTCTTTTTTTCACAATTGGTTTAATAAAAACATACTTTTAGTTAGTCAGCTTTTAGACGATCGTGGTGTCCTTTTCACTTATGAACAATTTATGCAAGAATTTTCTTTTCCTGTCCTCCCAAGAGAATATGCCATTGTTTTTGGTGTAATTCCTGACTGTATTATACATTTAGTCAACTGTGGCCCTAAAGGTTCTTTAGTCTCTCCAATTTTTGATACACTGAAAAAAGTAATTTGTTAAGTTTACTTGTAACTCGTTGCCTTAATTCAATTAAGTAATCTTTACTTAACTGTATTAAGTGTAATTTGTCTTATCTACTAATATATTAAAAGTATTCCTTACTTATTTTAAGTTCAATTTACTTAAGCCATTTAAGTTTTGTTAACTTAATTGAATCTGTGATCTGAGGAACATTGAGATTAACTCAGAATCACTGATTCCCAGAATGCATTGGGGCATGAATAAATTATGCAGTTACATTGTTTTACTGTTGTTGTTTCTTTTATTTGCGGTTTTATGTCAGTAGTAGCACAACAAAAAGAGCATAAAAATGTTATTGTTACATTTAATAAGAATAAATAAATTACTGAATGGTTACCATTGTTGTGGTTAGTGCGCTGAATGTTGAAATCTGTGTGTGACTTTGGTGTGGTTGATTTATTAAATATTACAGAATTATATTAGCCCAATTAAAAGTTTCACAAGGTATTTATGAAAAGCAATACAATTGTAAAAGATTATTAATCAACATGAAAAGTGCACTAG
>JAHKKF010518802.1:0-11226 GCA_019740295.1 Labeo calbasu | reverse complement strand
CTCTCTCTCTCCCACTTCGCTTCCTGTCTAAATACTGCCCTATCAAGTAAAGGGCAAAAATGCTAAAAAATAAAAAATAAAACACCAGCGCAAGAGCGAGCTTCCTCTTTTCTCGAGATTCATCCGATTGCAGCTGTTGTTATAGCAACAAAAGACGCCCTCGGCTGCAACGCTACCGGATTTTTTTTTTACTAAAAAAGCGCCGTTGTCAACTTTTTCTTGTCAAAAAAGACGCCAAGTGTGAACATAGCCTTAGATGTTCGTTCATCTTTGGAACACAAATTAAGGTATTTTTGATATAATTCGAGAGTTATCAGCATAGACAGCAACGCAACTGACACATTTGTGCACAAAAAGTATTCTCGTAGTTTCATAACTTTATGGTTGATGCCACATGGACTATTTTAATGATGTCCTTACTACCTTTCTGGGCCTTGAATGTGTCAGTTGCTGTTTATGCAGAGTCAGAAAGCTCTTGCATTTCACTAAAAATGTCTTAATTTGTGTTCAGAAGATGAACAAATGTCTTACAGGTTTGAAACGACATGAGGGTGAGTAATTAATGACAGAATTTTCATCTTTTGGTGAACTAGCCTTTTAAGGCACGTTATTCTAAATGAAGACTGTCCAGAAAAAAGAAAGTTTATTATTTGTAATCTTTTATCAAAATGTAATAACTTTCACCACTTCTGAAATTAATTTCCTTTTAAGCTGTGCAGGCTATAGTTAACATGAACTTTTCATTTTTGCATCTGTCACATGAGAAATAAGTGAAAGATTTGGATCAGAACACGCAGTGGGGACTCAGTAATCTCGTAATTAGTCTTTGGATGCATTACAATGATACCTAATTGGAGTATCTCAGGGAATTTGGCTATTAAAAATATAATATTTTTAATTTAACTCTGCTCAAATGAGTAAAAGGACGTGAATGAAGATTAGTCCATTTTGCTGAATGAGATTCAAAGTGAGTGAAATGAACCGGGCTTCCTATTGCTAGTGCGGTCTATTGATTAATGTTCGGCAGATGCTACAATGCAGTTAACATCTAACGGATAAATTGAAGTCCATTTGTATTCACTGAACATCCTGTTGCACTTGGAAATATGTAACATTATAGAAGTAAAGTGGGTTGGCAAATCTGTCCATTGCTGCTGCTGCCCACTGAATTTAGGGAAGATTCCCCAGAGCAGATGTTAGAAATCAGAGCAGTATTTAAAATTAGACTCAGACTGACCCTTAAATTCACCCTCGGCGGATGGTTCTGGTCTGTGTGTTGTATTGTAAGAGCCTCAAGCATGTAAAACATCAGTGGCGCTTGAAGTTTGCTGAGTCAAAGGTAATGCATTCTCACCGTCCTGCACTTCTGCAGGGCTGATAAAACACAAAGATGACAGCAGATAATGGAGTCTGAATCGCTGTTTAAACTTTTAAGATCCTGCCACCTGACTACTTCAGTCTTCAGAATGCTTAATGTCACCTATAATGTGCAGTGAGCTGTGGTCTTACACGCTGACATCACACAATTGATTGATGAGGTATTTAGCAAATGGGAAAGAAAAATCACAAATGAAATCTCTATATTATTTCAGTTATTTCTCCTAGACAGTATTAAGATTAAATGGAGAGCACAAGAAGACTTTTGCTTAAAGGGATAGTTGTAGGGAAGACCTTCGTTCATCTTCCGAACACAAATTAAGATATTTTTGATGAAATCTGAGAGCTTTCTTGCCCTGCATAGACAGCAACTGACACCTTCAAGGCCCAGAAAGGTAGTAAGGACATTGTTAAAATAGTCCATGTGACATCAGTGGTTCAAACCGTAATTTTATGAAGCTACGAGAATATTTTTTGTGCATACAGAAAACAAAAATAACATTTTTATTAACTCTGTTTCCTCAGGAGGTCACTGTCCTTTGTCTTTCAGAGCTCACCTTTATCCGAAATCTCATTGCTCTGTCTAACCTTCTTTCTTAATAGGTGTGAACTCTAGCCCCCTCCCTTGTTCCTGACCCTGACCTTGTGACCCAGGCTGCCAGGACACTGTGATTGAGGAGGCCACCATGAGTGAGGAGGGGCAGCATGACCCCCTCCGCACAGACACCCCACCTACAGATACACCCCCAGCACCTGAGGGAGAGGAGGAGGCTGACGGCTCTACGGCGAGAGATTTGGAGCCCTGTAATGGGACAAAGACAGAGGAGGAAGCAGAAGATGGCGATACAGAGAATAACAGAAACACACAGTCCAGTGCAGAGGATGAGAAGGTGACATTAGAAGAGGAAGGCAGAAACAGTGAGATTGAGGGCAGCTGCTTAGATCCTGTAACAGAAAACGGTAATAAGGGCATCAGCGAAGGTGAAGACACACAGTCGCTGCCGCCTCAAAGCCCAGAAAAGGACTCAACCAAACCCCTGTGTACTCTAAGGTTAGTAAAATAAGATATACATTCATATATGCTTTTAAAGTTTGACTGAAGCAATCATTTTGAAATCTTTTGATCTCCAAAAGATACTTGTATTCAGCCAGGATGCATTGAATTGATCAAAAGTGACAGTAAATACTTTTATGTTACAAAAAAAATTGAAGATCAGGGTGAATTTAGCTTATTTTGTCTTCTGGAAACATGTAAGTATCTTCTGTAGCTTCTGAAGGTCAGTACTAAATGAAAAAAATATGATATTTAGGCAAAATAAGAACAATGTACACATCTTCATTGTGTTCAAAAGTTTACACCCTGGCTCTTAAAGCATCGTTTTTCCTTCTGGAGCATCAGTGAGTGTTTGAACCTTCTGTAATAGTTGCATATGAGTCCCTCAGTTGGAAAGGGTTTAAATACACCAAAATGCTGAAAACCAAAGAATTTGTGGGCCCTGATCCATTTTTCTAAAGAACAGCAGACAGTTTAACTGTTCAGGACAAACAAGGGACTCATGACCAACTATCACTAAACAAAAAATAAAAACAAACAAACAAACAAACAAAAAAAAAACAGCTGTGGATCGTTCAGGTAACTACACAGTATCAAAAAGTGTATGTAAACTTTTGAACAGGATCATTTTTATAAATTCAGCTATTATTTTCTCTTGTGGACTATATATAAACATCTTTTATGTGAAATATCTTATTCAGGTCAGTACTAAATAAAAAATTACATGCATTTTGTGTGATCCATCTTATTTTGGTAAAATAATTAACATTTTGCAGATTCTGCAAGGTGTATGTAAACATTTGACCTCAACTGTATCAGATTGATTTCTTAAAGGATTATGTGATTATTTTAAATTCTAGTAATATTTCACAATATTACTGTTTCTTACTGTATTTGTGATCAAATACTTTTATATATATATATATATATATATATATATATATTTTTTTTTTTTTTTTGAATGGTAATGTATTTAATCCATAAAATATTCACCAAAATATCACATATATTTAAATAGAGAGATTAAGACTGTAGCTTGACNGATTATGTGATTATTTTAAATTCTAGTAATATTTCACAATATTACTGTTTCTTACTGTATTTGTGATCAAATACTTTTATATATATATATATATATATTTTTTTTTTTTTTTTTTTTTTTTTTTGAATGGTAATGTATTTAATCCATAAAATATTCACCAAAATATCACATATATTTAAATAGAGAGATTAAGACTGTAGCTTGACTGTAATTGCACTGGTAAACATACTTAATAATACATATCAGTGCCTGAATCAGCATTTATAGTCAAAAATAGGGTTGCATGCTATTCATAATGGAATTGAGAATACCACGGTTTTCTTGTGGAATTGGGCTACTTTAACACTGCTGCTGTGGGTTGTTTTCCATGTCCGCGGGTTGAAGTGACCACAATAAGATAATATTTAGCCCTGGGATGCTAATTTTAACAGGGGAATCCCAAAAAATGTGTATTTTTACCCACTGGAATGTAATTTTTTACCAGGGGACCCCATTGAACTGGGCTACTTTTGAGCAAATTTTGAGTAGCAATTGGGCTGGTTTTGTTGTGAAAACCTGGCAACCCTGAGAAGAGTAGATTAACTTTGGTGGATTTAAACTTAAAAACTGTGTATTGACGTCTTTCTGTGGTTGAAATAAATACGTTCTGATGTTCATTCATGTTTACTTCACTTTGTGCTTTAAGGAAGAAAAGACGATTGGTTCACATGTCGATTGATCTAAAAAGGCAATACAGTTATCTGTCACAACACACTGAAGAGCCACAAAACGGTCTTTATTGTTTGAATTTCTTAATAAATTACAACATTTTAAAGCTGAGTCCTTGTTTCATACCAGAAGTAACCTGCTCTGTCTTGTCTGTCTGTGTTGTCAGTTTCCTCTTTGCTACGCAATGTATTTCTCACTGCGTGCGAACATGATGTTTAGTGTGAGAGTGACATTGTTTGTTGGACGTAGCAACAGTAACTAAGGAGGACGGGTTTTTGCCCTGTTTACCCTAGCGCGATTCTCGTCTACACTGGTGTTTTCACTACGTTTCAGAAACGATCTCCATCTAGACTACACAACCGAAAATGCATGTCACATGACGATGGGGTCGAATGGGGAATCTACCTATACATATCTATGGGTACAACAATGAGCATGATGTTATTGTTTACACAGTCGTCAAGGATACACAGACCGAATTTGGGCAGCCATGCCATCGTTTTCAAAAGTCTCAGTTTTGGTCTGTTTACACTGAAACGCAACCCCAGAGTTTTCAAACTAAAACGTCTACAGTGTTTTCGAAAGTCTGGAGCAGTGTAAATGATGAGCGTAACCATAGCTAAAGTTATGCGGTTTAAAATTAAACGCACAAGTGTCAGGGTTGCCAGGTTTTCACAACAAAACCCGCCAAATTTTCTGGGTCCCCCAGAAAAAATGCTTTTTTAGTGGGGCTCCTCTGGTAAAATTAGCATTCTAGGGGCTAAATATTATGTTATTGAGGCCGCTTCAAACTGCAGACATGAAAAACAACCCACGGGAAAACCCAGGACTAGGCAACACTGACTAGTGTAAACATAGCCTGAATGTAAGAATGTAATTTAAGTTTGACTTCCCATGTGATGTGCCCAGTTTGATTTAAAATCCAACCCTTGAAAAAGAGTCAGTTGTGAATTTTGCACTGCTCAAATGTGCTAAACAAATAAAATTGACTTCCAAAACACACATCCTAATGATTTTCCAAGAAAGGATCCAGACGTAGTCTGAACAGACCCCCAAAAATCAATAAACCCCTTGAAAGATAAGGCTTCCATGTTTTCACTTTGAAATTCACAATGCCTGGCTTGTCATATCTTACAAAATATTTTGAACATGAAACACATGTATTATGAATTTAGCTGTGCAATTTTCAGTGTCAGGCTTCACAAATGATGTGGCACGCATGTTACAATGAGGGTGGGGAGATATTTTGGGCACCATACGTGGCAGGGGAGCTGTCCTGAATGATGCTTCTCTCTGCTGGGACTCCTCTACTGCAGTCGTGATGAAGAACTGTGACAGCAGCCCGACTAAAGATAGGAACACGCACAGCGCATGCCAGCCAGGCTAAGAGCCTTTGTATACAGTCTAAAGCAAGACCTCTTTAGCCAGGTGTGTCTGTGTGATGCGATGTTCACTGGGAATGCATTAACTGGCATCTTTGTTTCTGTAGGTTTGAGAACGGGACCGAAGATGACAGTGAAGGGCAGGAGGACGAGGAGGGGGTCCTCGAAGAGCCATCAGCACAGGGGAACCTAGACGCCTTTAGCTCCACGTTTGAACTCTCCGTAGAAGAAGCAGATGCTGAGGTAGAGGACGAGGAAGAGAGGGAGGACGGCGGAGAGAAAAGGGAGACCCGAAATCAGGACAGCTTCAGCTCTACGTTTGAGAGCATCGTCGAGCAGGTCGCCAAGACTACAGCTGTGGAGGAGGAAGAGGACGACGGAGAGGAAGAGTACGACAGGACGAAAGAGAGCCAGGACGGCTTCAGCTCCACATTCGAGCGCATCGTCGAGTCGGAGCTTCTGAGAGGCGGGACTTGCTACAGCAGTCTGGATTCGTTGGACGTGCTGTCGCTCACCGACGAGACGGACAGCTGCGTCAGCTTCGAGGCGCCACTCACCCCCCTCATCCAGCAGAGGGCCCTAATGGGCCCTGAACCTCCAGAGCTGGAGTTGGAGACCGTGCAGGAAGGGGCTGAGGGCGAGGCTGAGCTGGGGACGGATGAAGCCAGCTCTGCAAGTCCACTACGGACCACTATTCCAGGAAGCAGGTCAGAAAATGTCTTGAGCCAGCCGGCACAATGGAGCATCCCTAATGGATTCCACATTGAGCTGCCTGGGAATGGAGAGAGTGGAGGAACAATGCCAAACTCTATCAGGTAGGGTTGAAACTAAATTTCCTTCTTGATCTGTCCAGTAGATGGCATGCATAACTTGTTAATAACATGGTCTCAAACTAGTGAGCGACAAGTTTCATGCTTCATGCTTTCATCCAAGCATAGACAATGGCTCATCTGGAATGGAGTCATGATCCAGTCCACAGTCAATGACTGTTTGATGATTATCAGAACTGCATAGAAATAAGCAACCTTAGTCTGATGGCAGAAGGTCTGGAAACCTTTGTCGCTTTGAATGGCCAAGGACGGCCCAAGAGGCCATATGACTGACTGCTAAAGCAACCACTCCCATTTCATTTTGTACCATGTCATGTTTAGAGGCATGGAAATGTCCCCACAATAACAGACTGGTGTGTTAAAAGTCTTGGACATATTTTAATAAGAATACCGTGAACTTTACATATTTCGCACATTTTGAAAATCCAGTTTAGTTGTTTCTGATAAGCTCTCAACTCACTGGAAAAACATGCATCTACATAGATTTTTACAAATACATACAATTCTAAGTGAAATGAACATTTGTAGCAGTAAAAAAAAACAACTTTAATTCCTTTTCACACAAATCATGATTACAGGGCAGATTATTGATTAATGAAGCGTTTTCACATAGTTTCTTGCACAATATTCTGTTATGGCTTCAAAATACTTTTACTATAGTGCATGATTTGTAAATTAATACATTCTGACATTTGAATTCGCCAAAATTCACAACATTTTCAGATGTAATAAACTTGCTTGGAAGCCTACCTGGTACAGCACTGCACTTGTGATGTAGATGTAAGCAAAATGGCATGGTTGCTTCAACAAATGCAATTTTATCTCACATTTTCTTCTGGTAATACAATCCAGAGTCGGATTTAGTGTTTTCGAATGTGATAGAGCTTTTAGAGCCACTCACTGGAAATTTCATTTCCCGAATTCTGAAATACATTCAACAACAAACAAAACTTATCTGTTTTGGATAAACTGTAAGTGCTTTTAGCACCACTCACTGAACATTTCACTTTGAAAGTGCCGCAAAATGTGCAAAAAGCATTGTAATAGTGTGCTCCATGGGCACACAAATCATGATTACAGGACAGGTTATTGATTAATAAAGTTATTTGCTCGCAGTTTCTTGCACTATGCTCTTATAACATCACAACGCTTTCACCATAGTACATTATGACAGTTTGATCACATAACTACAGTTAAGGTCAAAAGTTAACATACACCTTGCAGAATCTGCAAAATGTTAATTCTTTTACCAAAATAAGAGGGATCTTACGAAATGCATGTTATTTTTTATTTAGTACTGACCTGAATAAGATATTTCACATAAAAGACGTTTACATATAGTCCACAGGAGAAAAAAATAGTTGCATTTATAAAAATGATCCTGTTCAAAAGTTGATTAGTTTATACACTTGATTCTTAATACTGTACCTGAATGATCCACCTCTGTTTTTTTTTTTAATTTTGTGATTTGAATTGATTAATTTAGTGACGTGGATTTGTTCATGAGTCCCGTTTGTCCTGAAAAGTTAAACTGTCCACTGTTCTTCAGAAAAATCCTTCAGTTCCCACAAATTCTGTTTTGTGTTTTTTTTATTTTGTTTGTTTGTTTTTGTTTTTTATGTTTTGTTTTGTTTTTTGACTGTATGACTGTATGACAATGACTGTATGATTTTGAGATCCATCTTTTCACACTGAGGACAACTGAGGGACTTATATGCAACTATTACAGAAGGTTCAAACGCTCACTGACGCTCCAGTAGGAAAAACGATGCATTAAGAGCCAGGGGTGTAAACTTTTGAACAGAATGAAGATGTGTACATTTTTCTTTTTTTCTTTTTTTTTCGTTTAGCGCTGCCATTCAGAAGCTATACAGAAGATACTTACATGCTTACCAGAGGGCAAAATAAGTTAAATATACCCAGATCTTCAAATCAAGTGTATGTAAACTGGGGTCATTTTTATCAGTTCAACTACTATATTCTCTTGCTGACTATATTTAAATGTCTTTTATGTGAAATATCTTATTCAGGTCAGAACTAAATACAGTGCTGCACTTGTGATGCAAAGCTTTCGAGTAAGAGTCCTGTGAAAATCAAATGCCATGGTTCCTTCAACAAATGCATTTTTATCTCACATTTGCTTTCGCTAACACTATCTGTTAGATTCAGAGTCGAATTTAGTGCTTTCCAACGCGATTGAGCATTAACCTTTAAGAGCCATTCGTTTCAGAATTTCTGTGATACATTTCAACAACAAACACTGCCTGTTTTATCCAAATTTTGGATAAAACTGAAAGTGCTTTTATTGCACTCACTGGACATTTCACTTTTGTGTGCCACAAAACGTGCAAGAAGCATCTTAATAGTTAGCGTGAGCATGCTTTCTAATGAGCCTGGGTTGGAAATGAGACCATTTAGGAGGGTAGCCTATCGTGTCTGTTTTGAAGGGAGTATCACATTGCGACCTAGCTGACTGGAAACTTCTTTATATTGCACGGATCTCAGCCAGTATCCAAGTGGAAAGATTTCCACCTCTGGGAGCCAATGAAGGATAGGTCTAATATTGCTGCCGCCTCTCGCTCCCTCTCTCTCTGCATCCATCTGGACTGGACGCAGCAGCAGATGTTGTCGTTTTTTTCCTCCCCAGTTTTAAATGACTAGCAGCTTCCTGCCCCCCAGTCTGCCTGAATGAGGCATTGTTTTTAGGGAGTGACATCATCGCCTTTGGCTTTCCTCTTTCACGACGGGAGCCTTGCTCTAGTTTTTAGTCGCACTGTGCTTTATCCCAGTCTACGCCTTCATTAGCGTCCTTCTGTATCGATGCAGTTCATTTTCATTCACTGACATGGTCAAAGCTGCATTTGATCTTGTCCGGTTGACCTCCATATTGCACACTATTCATTAAAACTCCCCTCTTTTAGCATTAGCGGCTAACTTTATTAGCCTGTGGTCTACCAGAGGCTGGTAACGCTACACTAGCCACATGTGTTTTTCATTAGCAGTTCTTTGGAGTTGCATGGTGGTTGAATGTGGTTGATAAACTCATCACAGAGAACAGAACGAGTGCTGCACAGTGTCTACAACCGCTAACAGAAGGAAAAGAGCATATGCTGGTAATTAGCAAATCCACAGAGCCTCACAAGCATCATGATTGCTAGGGAGTTACTTAAAACATAGTCTGTTTGCATGAGCTATGCTCAATTCAGAATTGAACTGAAAATGTGTTTAAATTTCAGTTCAGTTTCTGAATTAGCATTGAAGAAACAAACAGGATGCAGAATAGCCTATGTAGACAATTCAGTCAGAAGTACGAATATACAGTACTCTAATATACAGCATTAAACTGACAATATATATCACGTGATGTGATTTTGCCTTCGGCCAAAACTATTTGCTCTGGAACCAATTATATATTAATGAGACCAAAGACTGCCTCTTAGATTTACCCAAAATGAATTATATCTCATGTTTAACCACTATAGAGACATCAGAGCCGGCGGCAAATTCCTGAAGATCTGGCTGAGGTGAGGCTGCTTTCCGTGGGTTCATGAGCACTGAACGCCCGCTGACGCCCTGGAGCTTATGTCTCAGAAAACATCAAAGCAAATTTTCAAATAGACGTTATTTGTTATTATCAAACCGCATATTTAAAGTCTAAACAAGTACATTCTCACCTAAAAAACTACATTCTGTGACACAAAAACTTTATTATTTACAAAATTATAATTGATTTGGGTGTCCACCATGACAAACACCTCAAGTGGAGTGATACAAACGGTGAAACGGTTGGAGTTCTGTTATCACTAGAATATTGCACTCCTCTCAGCCAATCAGATTCGAGAGCCAGAAAGAACTGTTATGTGACATGGAAGGGCACATGTCCACTTCAATATTCAGTTTTTCAGTCAGCTGATATGAGTTTTCAGTTCTTGAATTAATTTAGTCCTAATCGTAAATATGTACTTAAGTTACATTGATGAATACAGCCTATCACTGACTAAAAGTCATAAAACTTTGATTTTGACTTGTCTTTAAAATATATTCATATTAGATTAGTCTTTAATGCAAATCCCTGTTTGCCCCCAAAACTAGGATATAGCTGTGCATTGGAAAGGAAATGTAAGCAAATCCCAAACTGTTCATCAACAAATCCCTCAGTTGTTCAAAGCATTCTTTGCTGTGCATGAGTGAGTATGCGAGCGAATGCTTGCTTTTATGTACGACAGCAATGATTTTCTATTAGGATTTCACACTGCTGAAACATAAAACACTCTCCCCTGCCATCTTAAAAGCAATCTGTTCATTTTCAGAAGGTCCATGCTTCATTACCTCTCCACTGAGACTGACCTGAGTTTAGACACGATTAAGTGATTGATCTGTCAGCTCTGTCTGCCTTACAAAAGGTCAATATGTGACATGAAATGTGATGCATTTTTATGTATTGCACCGCAGGCGGCTGCTAATTTGTGGGCGGGTTTTCACCCGTTTGGTGACATAGACCCAGAAACAATCATCTCAGCCACGACCCCGTCGCCTTTACCACCCCCACGCCTTTCTGAAGCCTGCACCTATCCACACAAAAGAACACTCTCATTTATTCTGTTTTTATCAGACACTCATAATCTCCTTCTTTATCTCTCGTTGTCACACACATACCCACAAAGCCACACTCATATGCACCCCCATCACACACACACACACATACACACATGCAAACTTCCTGTCTGGTTCCGCTCCATCCTGGTTGTGTGTGTAGGAGCAGCGGGAGAGTGCTGTCTAGCTGATGATTATCCCTACAGGATGCAGGAGAGCTGTGCACACACACACACACAC
>JAHKKF010518799.1:0-11507 GCA_019740295.1 Labeo calbasu | reverse complement strand
CACAGCTCAGTGACAAGTTTAATCTATTTAATCAAAATGCAAAAATCTGAATATGAAGAAAACGGGGTTTTTTTTACAGCAGCATATCAGCTTTTTTTTAGAATGTCACATTGTCATGGTCTTACAGAAAACTTTCTGTTTTCACCACATCTGTGGCCCAACATGTCGTCTAACAAGTGCTTCTGAATAATATTTCACAAAGCATTTCATTGTTAAACTTTCAGTCCAGCTTTACACAAAACCTCCAGAAGAAAGGTGTTCGCTTCTCTTTGTGTCTTTCTCAATGCAGTACTGAAACAGATGGTAGTACTGTTCAAATTACATTCTAAGACTCTTTTCATTTCTGGTACATAGCGCTGAGAAAACTAGCAAAGACTTTAGCAGAAGCCTAAAAATTCCAAAATAAGTCTGGATCTTGACATCCTATTGCATGTCTGTGGAAGCCTATTTTTCTAAATACAAATAAAACAGGTAATTGCATGTCGCAATTCTGACTTTTTTCTTGTGTTATATAAACTCAATTCTAAGTTTCATTCTCAGAATTGCAAGATATACATGCAAACTTGCAATTGTGAATTATAAAGTCAGAATTGCATGTTAGAAATTTGCAATTCTGAGAAATAAACAATACGTAGTCACGATTCTGCCTTTTTTTAAGAACTGCTTATGTCTCGCAATTCTGACTTTACAACATGCATTTGAGAGTTACAAATTCAGAATTGTGAGATATAAACTCTCAACTGTAAGAAATGTCTTTTTTCCACAGAATTGGACTTTATAACTCACATTTGTGAGTTTATATCTCACAATTCTGAGAAAAAAAGTCAGAATTGTGAGTTTTAATTTCACAGTTCTGGCTTTATTGCTCACAACTGCAAGTTTATATTCCTCAATTTTGACTTTATAACTGTGAGTTTATCGCACAATTATAAGAAAAATTACCTTTTTTTATTTTTAATTCAGTGGCGGAAACAGTCTTCCATACATGTCTGTCTATATCTATTCTCGCTCGAAATTTGGACACATATCTTTCTAAAACATATCTGGCTTAAATTAATTACATACAGTATTTTTATCATTTTATGATAATATCAGACCTATGGGTCCAGTTCATGCATTCAAAGCACACAAATTGTAACCCGACATTACTAAGATCTCAATCCTGTCCATATCAGTGCATTGAAACAAAAGTTGTATTTTTCGTTGCTAATCTGAAAGACCCTTTACCTCGAGAGGCCTTTAGCCCTGTTGTACCCGAGTAGAAGGCTTATGGATTTCTGCTGTACAATCTTGTTTTCTATTTTACTTTGGGTCCAGCCAGAGATTCTGTGCTTCGGGGAGGACTGGGACGACAGAGACATCAAGACATCAAGACAAACTACACAATCCTGCATTAAAGATGATATAACATCAGTGAGCTTCACGTCCTGGGACGAGTCGAATAGATAATATATGCACCTCAGAGGCTTATAAAAGATATCACTTCATCAAAAAGTAAAAGAAATCTCTCTTACATGATCTTTAAGTTTTCTGTTTATGCGCTACGGCATTTGAAGGTGAAACAGCATTGCCTTCAAAATGAATGCGAATGAAGTCCAACTTTGTTTTTCAACTTTTACCTCTCCTTTCCCTCCAGGATCAAGAAACCTAGATCACATGCCGACAGGTTTCTGCTGGACCACGGCATGGGATGAGATGAAGATCCTTGAAGGAGGGGAGCTGAGAGAATTCAGATTTGTGGAGAGAGAAAGTATGATTATCCTGAGGGGATGAAATTAAAAATGAATTCACTGAATTATGGCAGTCCATGTGTGCATAAGATGTGTATCTTGCTGTGTTTTATCATTTCATTTTTTAGAAATCACCTACTCCACTGGATACGTGAAGAGAAAGTCAAGAAGAGCAGGACGCTTTATCTGAAAAACCTGTCTTGCTTGGATTGGAAAGCGCTATAAATCTTTGTATAAAAGGCTTGTATTGCAGACAGCTTATGTCAATATTTTAATACACGCTATTCGAAATGTTTTTTCAACTGTGCTATGATTTCGATTGCACTTCACAATTACGATACTTCCATGAATAATCCATGAACAATTCTCCTTACTTTTAAAGAAACTGTCAAAAAGTGCTTTCACAAGGTGTTAGGGTTCATTTTGACTATGACTATATTTCATAATACTGTAAGACTTCATCTGACTTTTTGAAAACATGCTTTTTATTATGAAAATATAATTAAAAGACATTACGAATAAGGTCTTGCAGGACTGTGCCTGATAGCTGATTGATAGTTTTATTATAGCCATCAGCACACAATTTCAGTTACAGCACTGAATCCAAGAAACCAAAGAATAAAGGTTAACTCAACTCTGAAATTCAAGGCATGCAGTATAGTCTAATATCTTGCATGACGTTTTCATTTTCAGACTCTCTTACATGACTTTTTTCCACTGTATTTCTATTGTACAAATTATATACAATCAAACAAAAAATAAAGAAATTGTTTACATTTCTAAAAAATTTTTTTTTTTTTTTTTTTTTTGAAAAAAAAAAATATACATTCACCTTTGGCAACATATTAAAAGGAATGTTTTCACAAAAAAGTGAAATAAATAAATAATAAATATTGTGTTTCACCACTATAGTTCCATATATTATAAAAATGTTAAAGATCCAATATATTAATACATTTTACAGACTGTCTTGCGTGACTTGTTTGCACTGTATTTGTGTTATATATTGGACTATATTCTAATTCTACACAATTAAAATATTAAAAAAAAAATTGTCCACAAAAAGTAAAACAAATAAATAAATGAATAAATAAATACTGTTTCTCACCACTGTAGTTCCATATGTTATATATAAAAATATGAAAAAAAGAAATTTCAAACTTTACCCTAACACCACACTAATATATTTTGAATATTTAAATTGGTAAAAAGCCATCCAATATACTAATATATTTTACAGACTATCTCACATGATTTGTTCGCACTGTATTTGTGTTGTATATTGGACCATATTATAATTCTACACAATTAAAATATTTTTAAGAAAATAGTTTTCACAAAAAGTAAAACAAACAAACAAACACACACACAAATAAATAAATAAATATTATGTTTCACCACTGTAGTTCCATGTCATATCTCAAAATATTTTATAATAAAAAAAATTAAGATATTTTAAAATTTACCTTATCTTGCATGAACTGTTTGCCCTGTATTTGTGTTATATATTGGACTATAGTATGATTCTACACTATTAAAATATTAAGAAAATAGTTTCCACAAAAAGTAAAATAAATAAACACATAAAATAAATTAATAAATTAATAAATATTGTGTTTCACCACTGTAGTTTCATATACTATATCAAAATATTTCATAATTAATAAAACAAAAAAGTTATTTTGAATACGTAAATAGGTAAAAATAAATTTTAAAAAGCCATTCAATATATTAATATATTGTACAAACTATCTTGTATGACTTGTCTGCACTGTATTTGTGTTAAATATTGGACTATTTTAAGATTCTACACAACTAAATTGTTTTAAAGAAAATAGTTTCCACAAAAAGTGAAATAAATACAAAAATAAGTAAAAATAAATAGTCATTTAAAATACAAATATATTTTACACGCTTTCTTGTATGACCTTTTCCCCACAGTATTTCTAAATATTATAGTTTAATATATATTCTAATTAAATATAAAAATATATCATTATAGAAAATTCTAAACAGACCCTAATGCTATACTAAAAAACTCTCTGGTTCAGTCAAATAAATAAATAAAACAAATCATAAATAAATTGATCTCATATCACAAAATAAACACAACTGCACAACTGAGTGTACATTAACCCCAAGTAAAAAAAAAAAAGTCATATTATACAATCAGTTTAGGGCAAGGCAGCTTTACTTTCCCAAGATGTTTTTTTTATTTCTTTTTTTCAATCCAATCTCATCCGAAAAGAACGTGAGCTCATCACGCCTTCTTTTTGTACTTCTTCACAATGTTAACGGGTTGATTTGAGTCTTTTGCACAGGCTGCAGAGTTTTGTTGACGGACAGCGCGGCCCTGACCTGGCAGTCAGCAAAACGCATGAATCAGCGCTTCGGCCGAGATAAGATTTTGAGTGAGCGCTTCAGTCCACAATAAGATCCAATCCGGAGAGAAAAATATCTCAACACCATTAGCCTTGCAGTCAAGCCTGAAAAGACTAGATATCATTGCGTTCGAAAGGAAAACGCGAGGCGCCCGGATAGAGCGCGCCATCACGATCCTTTAAGCAAACGTCAAGGTATTTATAGCCGCCTGGAGCACTAATTCCTCCCGCATCAGTGTCTCTGCTTGTCTTTGTGAAACATGATGTATTGAAGTCTGAAGAGCGAGTGCTAGGTGTTCTTTCTGACTGTCTTTGTGCCTGTCACTGCACTTTCAAGACTTTGCAGGAGGAAGGAAGCGAAAAGATTAGTCGTGGGGGAGGGCTCTCCCCTTCCTGCTTTTAAGACTAGATATAGCAGGCGGAAAACGTCTATTGACTCCCTGCAGTTTTCCCGAGCTCTTAGCATGATTACCTGAAGAAGTAGAAAGAGGAATGGCTCATTAGTCAGCTGGAAGATTTCAACCCAAAGACAAATCACTTCTCAACGCGCCCCCCAACCCAGCGCCGCTTTGAGCGCCGCAGATCTTGCCGCTCACGAGTCCGATGCCTCACGGTCATTCATTTAACACAAAAATGTAGAATATTAGCACTGAAGATTTCCTTTCAAACAGTATTCATTTTAACATCAACAGGCTTTCTTCATTTTACCTTCCATTCTATTCGTTTATGCCTGCGAAGAAACCCTTCCTGTGTCATTTCACACTGAAATGAAAAAGTCATGATTTCAATAAGTTACTACTCAACATAGCTCCCAGCAGGTGACCTGCTCCTTAAGTAAAACAGCGACACATTCTTTATTTGTAAGTCACTTTGGATAAAAGCAAGCTAAATGAATACTTACAAATGAATAAGATAGAAATGAATAAGATATAATAATAATATATATGTGTGTGCGTGTGTGTATGTAAGGGCTGTTGAACGATTAATCGCATACAAAAAAGTTTGAGTTTGCCTAATATATGTGTGCGTACTGTGTGTAATTATTATGCATATATAAATGCAAGCACATTCATGTACATACTTAAGAAATACAAGTGTATGTATTTATTATATTTTTTATATAATTTATATTATATACAAATACAAATATTTTGTACATAAATAACATTTTTTTAAAGGGGTCAACGGATGCCTATTTTCCATAAGTTGGTATGATTCTTTAGGGTCTTAATGGAAAGTTTACAACATACTTTGGTAAAAAATACTCAATGGTTGTGTAAAATAACACCATTTTTACCTTGTCAAAAGGTCGAGGTTGCTTTAAATGTTAATGAGCTCTACTCGCCCCGCCCCTCTCTTCTCTCTGTGGAGTGAAGAGCCTGTTTACTTTAGCCACATTTAGCCACGTTAGCAGCTAAACTTGCTAACTAGCACGTTATTAGGAAATGCGATCGCAAAGATTCATAAAAAAAAACCTTATACTCACTTCTGCTGTGAAGTGAAGCTGGATCACGAATGATTCGTACAAACATTGACGGATATATGTAAATCAGGAGGCGCAGTCCCTTCAAAAACAAACGTAATTCACTGCATCTTCAGCTGCTCAGATATCGGGAATAAATGACAACCAATATGTTCATTATTACATCCTTTTATTACACCTCAATCGCTCAATCGGAGATATTCTTGACTGTTGCAGCTGATCTGAGGTAAGACACTCATGTCAATCAACTATCATGGGAGCTCGATTTGAAAAAAGAGGATATTATTTTTACAGACAAATTAAAAACCACTGCATGGATTTTTATCATTATAGGGTAGATTTGTATACACTGCCAACACACATTAATGTTCAAACAACATGTAAAAGTGAACTTTGCATCCGATGACCCCTTTAAATATATACACATTAATTTGTGTGTATTTATATATACATAATAATCACACACAGTACACGCACATATATTAGGCAAACTCAAACTTGTATTTTGTATGCGATTAATCACGATTAATCGTTTGACAGACAGATTTACTAAAAACTAATTTCAGCTCATTTTTAAGTATTTTAAAGCACTTGATGGCAAGATTAGATTATGGTATAAAGTCACAAAATGTAAAAAATAATGTAAAAAAGCATGCACAATTGAATAGCCAATATTGGCAATACAGATTAGTAAATAAATAATATTAGCTGATCATGGATATAGCAAATATAGTTGCTGCAATGTTGAGAAAAACAGACAAGTCCATTGGTCAAGATTTATTATTACATTAAGAAATTATGCAAAATAAAATAAATTATTAATAAACTGTTAAACAGTACAAATATGTATTTTAGTTCCCCTTACTTTCAGGGCTGTCAAACGATTAATTGCTAAGTTTGAGTTTGCCTAATATGTGTGTGTAATGTGTGTGATTATTATGCATATATAAATACAAACACATTCATTTATATATTTAAGAAATATTTACAAGTATATGAATTTATTATAATTTTTATATAGTTTATATTATATATAAATACAAATATTTTGTACATAACTTATTTCTCTTAAATATACACATTAATATGTGTGTATTTATATATACAGAATTACACACAGTGCACACACATATCTTAAACTTTTATTTTGTATGTGATCAATCACGATTAATAGTTTGACAGCCCTAAATCCTTTAAATTCAACTGCATTCAGAACAGAACAGGAATTAAAAATAAGTATAAAACAAAAATTATAGTGTTTATCATTTTAAACAAAGTATTATATGCCAAGCCAAAATTAATTGATTTAAACTGAAACAAACTCTTAGCAGTGTTGCCAAGTCTGTGGTTGTACTGTGGAATTGGGCCACTTTTACCCTGTTGCCGCAGGTTGTTTTTTAGTGTGCAGGTTAAAGCGAACTCCCTGGAACGCTATTTCAATGGATGGGACCCTGATAGAGGGGAAAAAATACTGAAATAGTTTTGATTGCCAATTGGGCTGGTTTTATACAAATAAACTGACGTAATTCTCTCTGCATGAATAAAGTGTTTTGCAAGCTCTGCATTAACTGCATTACACAAATCACTGTGGAATATAAGTTACAGCATGTTTAAGATAATTAAAAAATATGTAAATAATATTCAAAAACGTACAGTATATTTATTATGCATCCCTAATTATTTTTTCTTCAGAAGAACTACAAATGTCTTTGTGTATAGCTTTTACCACTGGAAAAAAAAAAAAAAATACATAAATAAATAATAAATTCTCTCAGTGCTTTGTCTCTGTCTAATGTCTCCCATCTGTCCTCTCCTTTCTGTTCCACCATCATCGGTTCTTCTCCACTGCCTTACACTGATGAAAGCTCATCATGGCTGGTTCTCTAACTCAATACGCGTCTGCTCATGTTAGTCTTTCATCAGCGAGGCTCTGAGGCTCCGAGAAAGAGAGGGAGGGTGGGTTTGGTTTAGGGCGGATTTGAGCAAACAGTCAAGGGAGGGTGGCTTTGGTCTTCAGTTAGGAGGAAGAGGAGGGAGCTATTTTTCTTTGAAGCAAACTTCATCCCCTTGATCAGCCTCGGCTCTATGATCACAAGTTTTGTTTTTTTTTTTACCCCCCCCCCCAAAAGTCTTTAATTACACTGCATCTTCTCTCCATCTCTCAGGCAGTCCCCAATCTACAGCTATGACTCAGAGAAACTCATTTTAAACNCAAGTTTTGTTTTTTTTTTTACCCCCCCCCCCCAAAAGTCTTTAATTACACTGCATCTTCTCTCCATCTCTCAGGCAGTCCCCAATCTACAGCTATGACTCAGAGAAACTCATTTTAAACCAAACGAAGTAGCAAAAACACTGCAGGTACAAAGCAGCACACAATATGAACTTTCTCAAACATATTAGTGTTCTGAATAATCAAGCACAAAAATTTGAAACGCTTAACGCTACTTGATTGTGTTATTAATTGCAGAACATTTGCACTTGTGCAATCATTGAAAGTTTAACATCACCTTCATGACTCCTGAGTCTAACAGGAACCTCCTTGATGCTCTATTCACCCACATCTCATGCTAAATTAACACTGATTAAAAATAAAAACGAATGACGCATTAATGGGAGGCCAATTCATGCCCTTCCATTCATGCTTCTATACTTTGATTGTAATGCAGATAAGATAATTACACTAAAACCTCATCAGCATCAGTTGTTTGTGTGTCTTTGTCCGCTGAAAAATATAGCGAAGAGTCCAGGCAGCTAATAAGACTGACCTTTAACTGAAGCAAAGAGAGATACGAAACCACGCTGACTGCCGTATTCGAGTTCTCAAAGCAATAGAGAGTTGCACCCACGGTTACGTTTATTATCAGCATCATATTCACTAAAGGAATTACGCAAATCAGGTAACAGAGCAAATTACTCCCAAAAAATCTGGAATGAAAAATGGCTTTGAGAATAAGGAGCGTTCTGCAATGAACTTAATTTACACAGAAAGGAGGTTTGCGCTGAAACAAATGAAAATGGGTTTATTTCAGTGCATTTAGCATTTGAAGTGTGCCATATTCAAAGTTGGTCCAACTTTACTTTTTGTGAATTTGAATGTTTGACAGAATGTTTGTCTTTATCTTTGTTCCTCTATGCCACTCAAACTCTTCTATTTCTGATGGAGACAAAAATAACAACAGATTTAATGCTGTGGCAGATTTGTGGTGGTGTTAAAGGAATGGTTCACCCAAAAAAAGGATTTGCTTAAAATGTACTCACCCTCAGGCTATTCAAGATGTAAATGGGTTTGTTTATTCATCACATTTGGAGAAATGCAGCATTACATCACTTGCTCATCTGCAGTGAATGGGTGCCGTCAGAATGAGAGTCCAAACAGCTGATAAAAACATCACAATAATTCACAAGTAATCCACACCACTCCAGTCGATCAGTTAACATCTTGTGATGTGAAAAGCTTCAGGTTGTTGCTTGCGACTAAAATAATCCATGCTTTCTCCAGTGAAATATGCATAGTTTGCGACCTAAAACAGTCAAAAAATGTTCTAAACAGATATGTGGGTGGATTTTGGTGTGAGAGAACAACAGGGGATGGACATTTTCACTGAAAAAAAAGCGTTATTATGGATTATGGACTCTTCACAAGATGTTAACTGATGGACTGGAGTGGTGTGGATTAATTGTGGATTTTTGTGATGTTTAAATCAGCTGTCTGGACTCTTATTCTGACGGTACCCATTCACTGCAGAGGACCCTTTGGTGAGCAAGTGATGTAATGCTACATTTCTCTAAATATGAAGAAGAAACTCATCTAAATCTTGGATGGCCAAAGGTAGAGAACATTTTTAGCACATTTCCAGATCTATTCAAACAAAATGTACAGATAATGTACTCACCCCCAAGATGTTCATGCCTTTCTTTCTTCAGTCGTAAAGAAATTATGTTTCCTGAGGAAAACATTTGAGAATGTTTCTCCATAAAGTGGACTTCAATGGTGCCCCCAGGTTTGAACGTCCAAAATGCAGTTTAAATGCAGCTTCAAACGGCTCTAAACGATCCCAACCGAGGAAGAAGGGTCTTATCTATTGGTCTCCTGGTCAATTACATTTACATACTTTTTAACCTTAAACGCTTGTCTCGTCTCTGCGATGCGCATGCGTTGTCTGTGTAATCTGGGTCAATAAAGTTAGGGTATGTCAAAAAACTCCAGTCTCGTTTTCTTCTTCAACGTCAAAATCGTTCTACATCGCTGTTTTACCTTTTTTGTTAGGGCTGTTTGATGTTCTTTGCATGTTCACATTGTAAACACTGGGTTGGTACTTCTGCAGCGATGTAGGACGATTTTGAAGTTGGGGAAGAAAACGAGTCGGGAGTTTTTTGACATACCCTAACGGTATTGACTGTATTGTCCCCGAAAAGTTCATGCAGACCTAGACAAGACGAGCATTTAAGGTCAAAAAGTACATAAATTGCCAATTTGTTTAGAAAATGACCGATTGTTTTGTTAGATAAGACTCTTCTTCCTCGGCTGGGATCGTTAAGAGCCATTTAAAGCTGCATTTAAACTGCATTTTGAAAGTTCAATCTTGGGGCACCATTGAAGTCCACTTTATGGAGAACATTGCTGAAATTGTTTCCTCAAGAAACAATTTCTTATCGACTAAAGAAAGAAAGACATGAATGGATGACAAGGGGGTGAGTAAATTATCTGTGCATTTTTGTTCTGGAAGTGAACTTCTCCATTAAGTTAAGGCAACCTCTTCATCATTGTGACCGGTTTTGCAAAGACAAGCATTGCTTACAACTTACTTTAAGAAATCTATAGGCAAATAAATACAACTTATACTGATCCTGATCTGCAGTGGTCATTTTAGGCAGGTTAGTCCATCTTAAACTGAAGCATTGGTGTCTCTGAATCCTGTAGGCATCTCATCCAGTTAATCAGCCATGAAAACTGAATACTGATGTCCATTCAAAACACAGTCAGGGGCAAATAAACATATTAGTTACCGCTCAGCACCAGCATTCTATTTTTAATGCATTTATCCAAATGTCACAAATGCCTGAGTATCCCAGCATGCAACTGAACGCACTGAACAGTGACAGACATCAAGCTTTTAGAAAGAAGCTCACTGTAAATATGTCAAGCCTTTGCGTTCAAGTGTTAAAGCAATTTGTGGCAAACATCCTAAATGAACACTACACAGAGAATGGGAAAGGGAAAGGCACATTTCATTACCCAATCAATACAGACACGGTTCCTAAATGAAGTCCAATCATATTCATAACTTATACATCTGCTATAATGGCTCTCTCAATATGTTTTAATGCTTTTTGCAATTGCATCCTAAGTAATTTATTGGGTAATTAGCAATATGAAATATTAATGGAAGCTTTCTGAAGCCTCTGGGCGTTCCTTGTCACTGGTTCTTCGAAAATGACTTTACCGTTACTTCTGACTTATGTAAATACTTCAGTAACTGAGTTTGCAAAAAGAAATGGTACTGCCAGAGCTCAAAGTGGGGGGGGAAAAAAAGCATCTGTACTCCCTTTATTTGTGTGTCATATAATATGCCAATCATACATATGAAAATAAGGAATTAAACATTTAATGTTGTTAATGTTTTCATTTATTAAACAAACTGACATAAAAATTGCAAATTATCACCTATAATAAAACATGAATCAGCAACCAAATGTTAAAGTGAAGAATAAAATAAAATAAAATAATAAATACTAAAATAAATATAATAAAATAAAAACAGAAAGGGGCTGGAAACAGATGACGAAAATTCAGTGATAACTAAGTAAAAAAAAAAATTAAAAATAAATAAATAAATAAATAAATAGAAAAAAGAAAAAAAAGAAAGGGGCTACAAACAAATTAAGAAAATTCAGTGGCAACTGTAAATAAAA
>JAHKKF010518798.1:0-26751 GCA_019740295.1 Labeo calbasu | reverse complement strand
ACAAATTTTAACATCTCCTCAGGTTTTTTGGTTTTAAAAATTCTCAATTTCAGATGCAAAATAACAATTTTCATTTTCAAGACAATAAAAATGTAACATAGTGAAGTCATATGACATTACTGTTGCATACTACTGTTTAAAAATGCTTATTGTTGCATAATGCATTGTTTCGCATGATAACTAATAAATAGTACACAGTGCATTAAGCCAGTATTCTGAACACAACCAGTGATATTTATGGTGCTTGTATCATCACTGTGTTTATATATATAATGCACATAACAAAGTAATATTAAAAAAAATTATATGATAAATCAGTGATTAAATGAAATCTTTGGCAGTGGTGATACAATAACAGTGCAGTTCAATCAGGACACAAGTTTGAGTCCTGATAAAATATGAACATAATACAAGCACTGTTGTGCTGTACAGAATACAAAGAAAATAAATATTTAAAAAGAATGAAAGTGTATACTGTAAACATGGTTTGTGTGCATGTTTGTGTTTGTAAAGGTATAAAATAAGCCAAAGGATACTATTGATAGCCAGAACAACATGTGAAATGATATGGGACTGTGGACCACAAAACCAGTCATAAGGGTCATTGTTTTTAAAATTGAGATTTATACATCATCTGAAAGTTAAATAAAGCTTTCCATTGATGTATGTTAAGACATGACAATATTTGGCAGAGATACAACTATTTGAAAATCTGAGGGTGCAAAAAAACAAAAAAAAAAACTGAGAAAATCGCCTTTAAAGTTGTCCAAATGAAGTTCTTAGCAATGCATATTACTAATCAAGAATTAGTTTTAATTTATTTACGATAGGACATTTACAAATTATCTTCATGGAACATGATCTTTACTTAATATCCTAATGATTTTTGGAATAAAAGAAAAATCAATCATTTTGATTCATACAGTGTATTTTTGGCTATTGCTACAAATATACCTGTGATACTTAAGACTGGTTTTGTGGTCCAGGGTCACATATAAGGTTAAGTAGATGATGGCAGAATTTTCATTTTTGGGCAAACTAGAGCTTTTTAACCCACTTTATAAAGGACTACTTCCCAAAAATGAACATTTGCTGAAAATGTACTCACCCTCAGGCCATCCAAGATGAAAATGAGTCTGTTTCTTCATCAGATTTGGAGAAATGCAGTATTATATCACTTGCTCACCAATGGATCCTCTGCAGTGAATGGGTGCCATCAGAATGAGAGTCCAAACAGCTGATAAAAACATCACAATAATCCACAAGTAATCCACACCACTCCAGTCCATTAATTAACATCTTTTGAAGCCAAAAGCTCCGTGTTTGTAAAAAAACAAAATCATTAAGACGTTTAAAACTTCAAACCGTTGCTTCTGGCTAAAATACAAGTCCATAATCCATAATAATGCTTCCTCCAGTGAAAGTGAAAAAGTGGTCTGGTCTGAATCAGGAGAGAAATCCGCACAAATCAAACACTGTTTACAAGCCAAAACAGCTCTAAACAAATATGTGGGTGAATTTTGATGTGAGACAACAGGAGATGGACTTTTTCACTGAAGGAAGCCTTATTATGGATTATGGACAATGTTTTTTAATATTAAAAATGTCTTAATGATGGATTTGTTTCTTATAAATACACAGCTTTTGGCTTCTCAAGATGTTAACTGATGGACTGGAGAGGTGTGGATTAATTGTGGATTATTGTGATGTTTTTATCAGCTGTCTGGACACTCAATCTGACGGCACCCATTCACATCTATTGGTGGGCAAGTGATGTGATGCGATATTTCTCCAAATCTGATGAAGAAACAAACTCACGTACATCTTGGATGGTCTGAGGGTAAGCACATATAAAACAAAATTTCGTTTTTAGGTGAACTGTTCCTTTAAGGCTTGTGCAGGTTCTTGACAAATACTCCCTGAATAAGAACATAACAGTGCAAGTTTTTCATCTCATTACACTGTTTACCAGCTCTCTGTCTCTTTGTCCAAGGATTACATTTTTAGACAAGAATGCCGTCCATGAATTCCAGACGTCTTTGTCTGCATTTGTCCTCTCTTGTCTTCATTCCTCACTGACAGAGATGCACTCTAATGGCTTTAATTTGGCATTAAACGATGGGTTTGTTTGCATCCCTCAGCTGAAGGACTCTTTGTTGTATTCAAACGCAGTTCCTGAGTGTGGGTTTGAATTGCACAGAGTGTGTAACGCTTTAGAGATCCCTTTGGGTCCACAGCAGAAAACCCCCACTCTTTTACTGCGGGACAAACACACACATCATTGATTACTGCAACCAAGGCCTGCATAACTATATTATTCCAGCCAATAATGGATACGTTCATCATACTCACAGCTGATTGGCTCTCCCTATTTCCTGGAAAAGGAGCTTCCATTTTGGCCGACCAATCCGAAGCCTGGAGCTCAAGAAACGGTAGCGTTCCTCACTAATGTTCTTCAAAGCACAGTGAAAGACATTACTTCAGTATGACTGATACATGCATATTTTAATGTCGAATAATTTACATTTTCTGAAAACAAAAAAAAGCAAAGCTTGCATCTACAAAACCCACAAGTTATAAATGAATATTAATTAGTGCACACCTGTAACCCCTTTGTGTTACTGAGGTAGAGCTGAACATTTAGGTAATCTGGACGATTGTCCCGCCATAGCTACAGAGAGAGGACAATAACGGTTAGGAAAAGAATATTTTAAGTTTTTTCACATTAGACATTTGCATATGTATATCATCAGCCAGCAGGTGGTGGTATAGCCTTTTGTAACTTTCATGCATACTGCATTCAGTGTTTATATTATTTTTCTATGACGTTCATGCATTTTAATCCTATAAAGCTGAAAAACTTGTTGCACACAATCTACCACATGCTTACTGTCATTTAATTTAGTTTAGACTTTTTTTTTTATCAAGTAAAAGGCCTTTTAGTATAATTGTACAAATGTCCACCTTTAGCTCGTGATTCAAGTGTTTTTTTGCTGTCAAATCAAATGTGATTTTTACAAAGTAAACCTAAGAATAACTCTGACATTTCAAGATGAACAAATTACTAGACTTAGGTTTATTTGATTATTTTTATCATTTTTACAAAAAGCATGTTCAAATGCGAGTATCAAATATGATCATCAGAAACGTTTATTTTTTCATCTCTGAATCATCATTGTATTGCATTGCATTATATGCTTTGATCATCAAACTAAGCATTTAAACATATTACTTATTGGTCATAAATATCAGCATCTGCACCAAATTGCATCATTTTGTACAGTTTGGGCCTCTGAATAAAACAGCCTGATTTATCAGATATAACACTCAAAAAAAAAACACATATGCAAACTTCTTTTAGACTATAATTTTTTGACTATTGTCTGACTATGGGCCAGACTCACTAATGTCTTTTGCCGTTAAAATAGCACTGTCAGGATTTACTAAAGTAGCGCAGTGAAGAATTAGTGCTGAAAAGGCGTGGACACAGTTAGTTTTGCACCTGACCTTATTGACGCAAAATTTCAGATGCAAAATTTTTGGGAGGAGAGTATTAAAATGAATCACGCAACAAGATTTACTAACGTTTGCGCTCGCCAAATTACTGATTTTTGCACCATTATTTAACGCTCAAATAAAGCATGTCTTGCACTTGAAATGACTGTAATTGCAAGGAGGAGGCACCACAGAAAACAGATAGCATGTGGTAAAAGCGAGAGAATTTTTTCCCACACATATTAATTTATTTGGAATGCCAGAAGAACATATTATCTGAACATATTGTTTGCCAAGCCATGTTATTTTTACAACTTGGAACCCTCAACTAGGAGGAGTTACAATTTTTTGGCCTCCGGTTCTTTACAGTGTACTGTGGCTTCTTTATTTCTTTATTTTTTTATTTGCAACTACGCTAATTTGCACTGGACTTGGTATATTGCATTGGTTGTGTCTGTGTTCTTTAATTTGCGCATTGTCAGTAAATCACCTGCAGAAATTTCCACGCCCGTCTGCACTATTTTGGAATTGCGACCTTGGGCTACTTTGCCCATTTTAATAAATCTGGCCCTATATGCTGGGCTTTACAGGGTTAAGTGTGTCTTAAGTGTCCAAATTCATTTTCAGAGCCACTGTGTGTGTGTGTGTGTGTGTGTTTTACCCTCTCATGAAGGCCAGACAATAGATCAGCAAACCAATAGAAAGACCGAAGGTCCCTGCAAACCCAAACGAAATACAGCCTCCTCAACTTATACTGACGCCAGTCATCACTGCAACACATACAACAACACCTTCAGATATTTTACTGTGGATTTAGACTGTTTCTTTATGCATATGTGACCCTGGACCACAAAACCAGTCATAAGGGTCATTTTTCATACATCATCTGAAAGCTGATTAAATAAGCTTTCCATGGTTTGTTAGGATAGGACTATATTTGGTCAAGATAAAACTATCTGAAAATCTGAAATCCGAGGGTGCAAAAAAAATCTAAATATTAAGAAAACTACCTTTTAAAGTGTTCTTAGCAATGCATATTACCAATCAATATTTCAGTTTTGATATATTTGTGGTAGGACATTTACAAAATAACTTCATGGAACATAATCTTTACTTAATATCCTAATGATTTTTGGCATTAAAGAAAAAAATCGATCATTTTGATCCATACAATGTATTGTTGCCTACTGCTACAAATATACCCGTGCTACTTAAGACTAGTTTTGTGGTCCAGGGTCACAAATAAGCTTTCCATTGATGTATGGTTTGTTAGGACAGGACAATATTTGGCCGAGATACAACTATTTGAAAATGTGGAATCTGAGAGTGCAAAACAAAATATAAAAAAAATTAAGAAAATTACCTTTAAAGTTGTCCAAATTAAATTCTTAGCAATGCACATTACTAATCAGAAACTAAGTTTTGATATATTTACGGTAGGAAATTTACAAAACATCTTCATGGAACATGATCTTTACTTAATATCCTAATGATTTTTGGCATAAAAGAAAAACCTGTAAGTTTGACTCCTATACAATGTATTGTTGTCTATTGCAACAAATATACCTGTGCTACTTAAGACTGGTTTTGAGGTCCAGGGTTGCATATATACATTTTCAGCCTCCATATCTTGAATTCTGTGATCATTCTAAATGCATTTTAATAAACTAATTCATGCAGTGAAAGAACGCACTCTCAATGCGTATGTGCGCTAGTTTAACCTCATGTATTCATGCACTCTACAGGTGTTTCGTTTGCTTTTTGCGATATTCTCTTTAAATGTCAAATCGCACATTGTTAAAACAACAATTACGATGTTATCACAGACGATATATATCGCACACCCCTAAGTGCAGATTGCAGTATGCTCGTGTTCCATTTGGAACACAGCCAAAGTGTTTACGAATGATCTAATGTTAGTTAACTAACATGTTCACTCACAATAGTGCTTGTAAAACACAAGCAAACGGCGTGACTCCGATCCCTCCCGCCACACACAGGCTGACCTCGTAATTAAACACCTCCTCCGATGGGCTGCCAAATGGACCATCCACGTGCACTCTAAACAAGAAAACAGAAGAGTAAGTGAGATTAGAGATACGTCATGTGGGCAGAATAACATACTTCCATACTACTCGTGCTATTTAAGTTGTATGCAAATCATGTATAGTATGGAACACATTATACTTACCTAGTGTAGTATGCAGTACACTAGAATTCTATTCCAAACATAACTAATTTCGGCATACTGCACAGTACCCAACTAACCAAATATGTTCTAAGTGTCACAGAACACATTTTTCCATTCCAATTTCCATTGTTTTTCTATGACTGTTACGTTCATGTCTCGTGTCTTTTGCAGCATCTCACACGAGCGTCGCATTTTTAAGACATCATGTAAAGTTAAAATAATTTCAACTTTTACACGCAGAGATGCTCATCAATGTCACTTCCAAAACAGTGGACCAATCAGAAGACCCCAGAGGGGGGGCAAGTGTTGCAAGCTTTTGTTTACAGCAACAAGTTGGCATAACAACTGATTTATTTGACGGCAACATAGTGGAGGCGCCGCGCTTTTTTAAAAACCATTCCTGAGCACTGCGTCTCACGTTTTTAAACACAAGCAAACGCGATTATAAAAACTTTATGAAAACAGTATTTTTTGGAACATTCAAAACGTCCAGTTTTTAAACTTTTTTTCTTGGTTATGCAAACGTTATGCAAACATTCCATTTTATCCTTTTGCAAACATTATGCAAACATTACTTTCGAATGTTCTCGGAACATTCTGAAACAAGTTGCAACATTTAAAATGTTAAATTAACATTTAACTAAAACGTTTGAGAAATTTCCAGAAACAATGTATAAATAATGTTTTGAGAAAATTATTAAAGACCAAATAACATTTAAAAAATGTTATATTAATGTTTTGGAAGAACGTTGAGAGAACCTTGAGAGAACATTCTGAGAACATTTCCTGTTAGTTAAGTATATACTTTTTTTAAATTATGTGAAATGATATATGTGACCATGAACCACAAAACCAGTCATAAGGGTCAATATTTTAAAATTGAGATCTATACATAGTTTGAATGCTGAATAAATAAGCAAATCGTCCAAACGAAGTTCTTAGCAATGCATAATACTAATCAAAAATTACGTTTTGACATTTTTACAGTAGATATTTATAAAATATCTTCATGGATCTGATCTTTACTTAATATCCTAATGATTTTTGGCATAAAAGAAAAATCTAAAATGTTTACTCATACAATGTATTTGTTGGCTATTGCTACAAATACACCCATGCTACTTAAGACTTTTTTTGTGGTCTAGGTTCACATATGGTTATTTGGTTATTTTTGCATTCTAAACCCAATTTAGTGTAAACTCACTTAATAGTCCAATCAAATAACAAGCAAATAATATTTTTTGCATTGCATTGTGGGATACTGTATTTTGTCGTAGGTCATTTGGGTATTACATGGAGAGATTTAGCATAATATGCTTAGTTTATATACACTGAAAAATTTGTATAAGTAGTATGCTAATACAAACAGATCTGACAACCATCCCATCATTCAGAAAATAATATTCGCTGCAACAGCCACTGATAAAATGAGACAGTCACATTAGGAAGGAAACAAACACACACTTGCACACTAAACAAATAAACAAGCACACACACAGGATGAGGATGTGCAGACATTTTCCACTGTACACACACTGATTCACTGTAAAAACACTTTCATGTGAGGAAATTATGTCATTCATTCTGACCGGATGGCGAGGCTTGTTAAAGCCTGACACCTGACACCCCGCCCACACGACACTGGAAAACTGTTGTCTTCCCAGGAAATGAGGCGGTCAGAGGGTCGTGACATTTAACCTGTCATATACTGAGGGATCATGACCTTCATTAACGCCGCTGACACTGTTCCCACAAGGCAGCAGACTTACGTAGGATATCTCCTCTGCTGCATCACAGGAAGGATCTCGGAGCTGTTCGACTGTTGAAGCAGAAGCTGAGAAAATCTCACTGAGGAATAACAGAGACAAAAAGAAAATCAACGATGTATGTACAAATAAAAGCAATATCGACTCAATTTTTAGAAAATGTGAGTGGTGCTCTAGATGATTGCTATCACATTGCTATGTGGTTGCTAAAGTTATTTTGGCATTTTGACCCTTTATGGCACGCAACTGCGAGTTTACGGCTCATAAACTTGCAGTTGTGAAAAAAAGTGAGAATTATTTCATGGATTTTTGACTTTATAATACAATTGCAAGTTTATATCTCGTAATTCTAACTTTTTAACTCATGTTTGCGAGTTCACATCTCACAATGCAATTTTCAGTTTGCATCTCGCATTTCTTACTTTTTCTCGCAACTGCAAGTTTATATCATCCGTTTTTTACTTTATAACATGCAACTGCAGGTTTCCATCTCATAATTCTCTTTTTTTTCATGCAATTGTGAATCTGTATATTGCATTTCTCACTTTTTCCTCACAATTATGTTTATATCCTGCATTTCTGACTTTAAAACACAATTTCGAGTTGTTTTTTAATTCTCTTTAATTCTCATATTTTCTGCAAGTTTAACATGCAGTTGCGAGTTTACATCTCATAATTCTCACTTTTCTCTTGCAGTTGTGAATTTGTATATCACAATTCGTACTTTTTCCTCACAATTATCAGTTTATATCCTGCATTTCTGACTTTATAACACACAATTGAGTTTACATCTCATAATTCTTACTTTTTTCATACAATTGTGAATTTGTATCTCACTTTGATACTTTTCTCTCACAACTGCAAGTTTATATCCTGCATTTCTGACTTAAAACGCACAATTGTGAGTTTAAATCTAATAATTCTCACTATAACACTTGCAGGTTTACATTTCATAATTCTCCCTTTTTCTCACAAGCTCAAGATTACATCATGCATTTTTTACTTAATAACACGCAATTGCGAGTTTGCATCTCACAATTCTCAATTTTTTTTTGCAATTGCAAGTTTATAGCATGCATTTTTTTTACTTTAACATGCAATTGCGACTTTACATCTTATAATTCTCACTTTATCGCAACTGCAAGTTTATATCATGCATTTTTTACTTTATAACACAATTACAAGTTTACATCTTAGAATTCACACTTTTTTCTTACAATTGCAAATTTGTATCTTGTGTTTCTTACTTTTTTCTCACAACTGCAAGTTTATATCACACATTTTTGACTTTAACATGCAATTGCGACTTTACATCTCATAAGTCTCACTTTATCACAACTGCAAGTTTATATCATGCATTTTTACTATATAACACGCAATTGCAAGTTTACATTTCATAATTCTCACTTTTTTCTCACAACTGTAAGTTTGTCATGCATTTTTGACTATAACACACAATTGTGAGTTTACATCTCAGTATTCTCACTTTTTTCTCTCAACTGCAAGTTTATATCTTGCATTTTTGACTTTCTAACACGCAACTGTTCAAGTTCACACCTCATAGTTCTCACTTTTTCTCGCAACTGCAAGTTTATATCATACATTTTTGACTTTATAACACGCAATTGCAAGTTTACTTCTCACTTTTTTCTTGCAACTGCAAATTTTTATCTTGCATTTCTTACTTTTTTTCTCAAAACTGCAAGTTTATATCTTGCATTTTTAACTTTATATCACAATTGTGAGTTTACATTTCATATCTCATTCTTGCATTTGCAAGTTTACATCTCATAATTCTCACTTTTTCTCGCAACTAAGTTTATATCTCACATTTCTGACTTTATTGCAGGCAATTCCGAGTGTACATCTCATAAAATTCTCCCTTTTTTCTCACAACTGCAAGTTTATATCATGCATTTCTGACATTATAACACACTATAACAAGAAAAGAAAATTTTTAGATAGTGTGTTAATTACACCTGCTTACTGTCTCCTTTTGGTCTCTAGATAAGGATAAGTCTTACATTGTAAATCGGTAAGATTGTTTGCCTGTTTAATCACCCACTAGATGTATGTGTGTATTTGCACTGGCATGTGGTATTTCTTTTGTTAAGTGTGTTTTTCTTCCAGGAACTAGTATCTCTAAAGCATGACATAATGGAAAGAGTCTTGACACAGGACTGAGCAAACAAAAATGTGTGCGTGAGAGTGTGTTTTAATCCAAACGTCACACATTCTGACAGAAACCTTTGAACTAGATTATATAGATCACAGTGTATTTTATTTATTGTGCATGCGTGTGCGTGTATACTCACAGGTCCAGTCTCCCAGCACTCTGAGATGAATTCCAAATGTTTCATTCTTCTCGGTTGGACACTGAGGAACACAGTTAAACACACACAGAGAGCAGGGATTGAGTGTGAGGATCAGGTACAGTCATGCATTAAAGGAAACAGACCCCTACAAGACTCCAAGCAAAGTGTATGAGTGGGTAAAAAAGTTTTACTTGGCAGAGAATGCAATCGTTTTAAGTGTGTAAGTGAGGAGAAATGTATCCCTAAAATCTGCACGTTTTAAAAATGGAATCATTTACATGAGCCATCATGGAATGTTTTGTTTAAAAGAGAGTGCAATTTGATACTATAACAATCTTCAACAGCATTACATCACTGAAAATGCCTTCAAGCTCTGTTCATGAAGAACGTGCATGTTTGCATGCTGCTTTCAGGTCCTGCTGTGAACTTCCTGCTTGTGCATTTGGAAATCATAACTATGATATAATGTGCATTCAAAATGAGTCAGAATAACAACATTCGTAATTGTTTTTGTGTCCATAATTCGCTAGTTGCTTTGGATAAAAACATGTCAATGTGCAATATGATTACAACCACTACCACTTAGTCGTGATTTTCATTGACTCACCCAAGTTGAAGCCTAAATAAATGCCTGAGTTTCCAATAGCAATTATGACATTGCAGTGGGATTCATGTGCATTTATCTCATGAGTAATACACACTCAAACAGACTTACTGTGGTAAGAGTAAAAGGATGATTTTCAAATGACGACACATTTGGGCAGTTCAGCAGGATGTACTAGAGAAAATATCACAAAAACACAAACAAATTGACATGAATAACATGCACACAATACATAAAAAGCATACAAGCACACATGCAACTTTAAATGTTTATATATGGCCCCATGTAGGCTACATTTACAGAAATACAGTAAAAGCTGTAAAATTGAGAAATATTATTACAATTTAAAATAAATGTTTTCTATGTGAGTACACTGTAAAATGTAATTTATTCCTGTAATCAAAGCTGAATTTTCAGCATCATTACTCCAGTCTCCAGTGTCACATGATCCTTTAGAAATCATTCTATTATGCTGATTTGCTGCTCAAGAAACATTTCTGATTATTGTGCTGATTAATATTATTAGTATAATATGCTGATCAATATTTTTTTCAGGATTCTTTGATGACTAAAAAGTTCAAAAGAACAGCATTAAAATAGAAATCTTTAATAATATTATAAATGTCTCTACAGTCACTTTTGATTAATTTAATGCATCTATGCTAAATTAAAGTATTAATTTCTTCTAAAAAAAATCTTACTGACCCCAAAATTTGATTTAATTTAAAGAGCAAGGAAAGCCCTGATTTTCATTGTATTTCCCCTTTAAAAGTTTGTAAACAAACTTTAACCTAGCCATGTGGAGGAGGGGCTTACCTGTCCAGGGCGGGGCTTAAATCCGTTCTTTAACATGCGCAATTCTACAACATCGCATGGATGACTAACGACAGCAACTATGGTAACAGGAGAAGCGCTGCTTCTTATGAAACGATACAGCCGCTCTGCACAGTACAGGAAGAGAGGAGCAGAGACCCACAACCACGTCTAAAACACACACACAAAAACTGATAATGATTTATATACAGATGCACATACAAAAACTATATAAACAACATGAAAGATCAGTTATTTAATTCTATACAGACAGACAGACCTGAGGAAAATGGGGTTGAAAACGAGCCTCTTCTTGACAAACTGTCGGTGGTACACTAGAAAACTCCGCCTCCTTCTCTCCTGCTGCTCTGTGATTGGTCCATGAGGTGAGATTGTTGCGCATGCAGCCGGGTGGGTGGGTCTCCACGTTTGACTGATACTTTAAAGCCCCCCTATTGGACAGAGAGGTGTCAATCACATCACATAAAACATACAGGTAAATAAAAGTCCCAATTTGCACAGTATTACTGTTATAATGGTAAATTCAAGATCTTTTTAAGACTAAGTAAAGAACATTTAAGGAATAATTTGAAGGGAATGCAATATGTCAAGTTTTAAAACACAACTTCCTACCGATACTATACTATATTATACTTTTTATATAATTTTACAAAAAAAAGCTTAAGGTTTGAATACATGTGCTCCCAAACACTAGAAATATGGAAACAGCTTTTACTGTACTTTATCACTTGACCTTTTCATAATTGACTGGAAAACAACTTAATTCATGCCTCACTGACAGACATTTGTTCTTGTTTTAACTTAATTCAATTCATTTTCTCAAAAAACAATACTTCATACCTTAATTTTGCATCTTAAGTAAATGCATCTTGATTTTTAGATGTTTAGATAACAAGAGGAAGATGCATGCAAGAACGCACAAATTGATGTCAAGTCACCTTTATTTATATAGCGCTTTATATAATACAGATTTCGTCAAAGCAGCTTTACAGCGTTAAACAGGAAAATAGTGAGTCAATAATTCAATAGGACAATAGTAAACAGTTAAAGTCACTTGATAATGTCATGTCTTCATCAGTTCAAATTCGAGAGTCAATTAAGCTTTTTAAAGACCTGTTTATTTAAAAATAAATAACTACTAAATGAATTAAATAAATTCACAATTTGATTTTTAAAAATTAAAAAAAAAAAAAAACATACAAATTTATTTTGCTTAACATTTTATGTCTGAAATTTGCAAATTTGTTAAACTTTTTTTTCATATAGCAATGGATTGTGGGTAATAATAGTACAAAAATATGCATGACGTAGGCATCTAACATGCCATTTTAATGCATATTTACACTAATTTTAATCTTGCATACTATTCAAATTGGAGACTATGCAAACTGGAATTTCTTCCGTCCAAATTAATGACATTATTTTCACATTATTATCTTGTTTGAGGGAAGTACACTTATAAACTCACCCCGCTACGTGGACCATCAAAACAATGTAGAACACGATGAAGAGGTTGTGAGTGTACCAGAAAATCTCGTAGCTTGAGACTCTGAGAAAAACACACACAATTGCACTCAAATAAGAGAGAGCCAGATAAAAGAACATGCAGCACAGCATTCAGGTCTCTTAGATTGAACGAGACGCTCTTGAAGTGTCCTAAAGTGAACTAAAGCACCTCAATTATAGCAGGACAATAGAGAGGAGAAGCCCATCAGCCCCAGATCAATCAGAGGGGAAGAACCCCTCCAGGTAACGTCTCGGTAATTACAGTCGAGTATGTGCGTGCGGGTATGTGTGTGAAGTCTAGGAGATGAGACTAGGGTCAGATTCAGGTCAAATAGCAGTTTAAAAGCTTAGAGATTCTCACCTAATACAGGAAGACGACGCTGTAAACATCAGAAACAACACCAGCACCAACAGAACACCAGTAACTCCAGGAACTTAGAGAGGAGCCAACAAGGTTATGATGTATATCACATATTTTGACAAATTAAATACAACCGAAACTATATAAATATTTTTGGAAAATCTGCAATTTGTCAACAAACAAAAATGTACGTTCAAGTACTATAATTACTAGCTATAAATAAAAAATTAAACTGCACTAAAATTGAAATAAAAATATATTAAACCCAAACAGTAATATTAAAAAAATAAATAGAAATGACATGCACATAGCAAAATTACTAAAAATTCAACTGAAAATATAAAAAGCTAATTTAAAATATTAATAAATGCCTATAATAGCATAGAATTAATACTAAAATAACATAAAATAATAAAATAAAATAATTTTGTTTTTACTATATTAAACAACATAATGATGTGGAAGTAAATAGGTTGATTTGGAAATGTGAGTCACCTGTGCTTATGATGAGAATTCTGGGATCCTGAAAAGATAAAAACATTTTTAGTAGCCAGTAGTAGTACTGACAGTGTTGTGCAAACATGGCCGAAGAAGTGAAAAGCAGAGGAACAGACAAACCGAATCAACTGAGTCATGGACCGCTCCAACTGATTCAAACTTGTGACTTCGATCATTCAGTTCAAGCGATTCACTAGCAAAAACTATTCATTTCGAATCTGGACATCACTTGTAATGATTTTAAAAAGCACATAGTGCTCAAACAATCATTTGATTTAGATCGGGACTGCAGTGCGGGTTCGTGAATCATTTGATTCAGATCTGGACTTTGGTGCTGGTTCGCATATCAATTGATTTAGATCGAGACTTCAGTGTGGGTTTGTGAATCATTTAATTCAGATCTAGATTTCGGTGCAGGTTCACGTATCATTTGATTTAGATCAAGATTTCAGTGTGGGTTCACAAATCATTTGATTCAGCACAGGACTTCGATGTTGGTTCACAAAAAGATTGGATCTTTGGAGCGTGCTCGCAAATCATTTGATTCCGACTGGGACCTTGGAGCGTGGATCAGGAATCGATTGATCGGTACTTCGTTGCATTTTCGCGAATCATTTGATTCAGATCAGGACTTTGGAGCGTGTTCATGAATTATTTGATTCAGAATGCCACTTTGGAGCATGTTTGTGAATTATTTGATTCAGTACAGGACTTTGGTGCGGGTTCACAAATCATTTGATTCAGATTGGAACTTCAGAGCGTTTTTTGTGAATCATTTGATTCAGAATGGACTTTGGAGCATGTTTTTGAATCATTTGATTCAGTACGAGACTTTGGTGCAGGTTCGCAAAAAAAGACTGAAACATTGGAGCATGTTCATGAGTCATTTGATTCAGATTGGGACCTTGGACTGTGGATCAGGAAGCCTTCGTTTGATCAGGACTTCGGTGGGTGTTTGTGAATCATTTGATTTAGTATAAGACTCTGGTGCGGGTTTGTGAAAACACTGAAACTTCAGAGCGTCTTTTCGAAAAATTTGATTCAGATTAGCAGCTTGGAGCACGGATCACAAATAATTTGATTGATCAGGACTTTGGTGCATGTTCGTGAATCATTTGATTCAGATCGAAACTTCAGATTGCAAATCATTTGATTCAGACTGGGACTTCAGTGCATGTTTGCGAATCATTTGAATCAGTACAGGACTTCGGTGCGGGTTTGTGAATCGTTTAATTCAGATTGGTTCTTCGGAGCATTTTTGTGAATCATTTGATTCGCTAAATGACTACATGGAAATGGAAATTTGATTCAGATTAGGACTTTGGTTTGCAAAATTATTTGATTCAGATCGCAACTTCTGAGCGTGTTCGCAAATCATTTGACAGATTGATTCAGACTAGTGTGTATAGCAAATTTTTTTCTGATTGCTATTGTTTTTAATTAAACAATAGAAAACATCAAACCATCAGTTTCAACACAAAAAGAAAAAAGAAAGAAAGCATACAAAAATACAAATCTTAAGAAAATTACTGTTTTCCTCTGTTGTTTGACCTCTTTATATTTAAGAATCTGAACTATGGTTTAAAAAGTTAGACATCGCTTTTTATGATTTTCAAGAATGCAGAATTTAGTAGGGACGCTATGACACGTCCCTACCAATATCCAGCCACTATTAAATTGTCCCTAGCGATAATTTTGACCGAACAATGACATGTCTGTTGTCTGCTGTTTTGTCCTCACCAATGCCAAAATCAAACCTACGCTCTTGCAAAAACATTAAACAAGTTGTAATTATTCCAAACACTGAGTTATGTAAATGTCTGTGTGTTACCTGTCCTCGATACTGAGCGACATTGAGCGCGGGAAAATCCTCTGAATATCTCACCGAGAAACTGACCATGTTCACGAGGTGAGCGCTCACATGAACCACTGCAGACATAAACATGGACAAACAACAACAACATCCCATAAACATCATCAGAACAGAACAGACACACACGGAATGACACCACAAGTCAAATATGTGCGGTAGATAATTTGTCTATTCAGCAGCTCTATTGTGTGCTGCAGTTGTCATGGTAACGAGATGCCTCAGAGCTCTGTAATTAGAACCACAATGCACTGAGACAGGAAATGGGGGGGGGGGGGTCTCAGACAGAAGATAAAAACAGCTGGGAATCCCTCAGGATATTCCTGTGTTCTTAACACACACACACACACACACACACACACACACACACACAAATACATAAGCACACACGTACACACACCTGTCAACAGGCGAAACCGTCTAGCCAGTCACTGCAACACTAGACGGAGTTATTTACCAGGTCAAACTCTCAGACACCAACATACCACAGTTATTTTAGTACCATTAAGATGCTGTCATAGTTTTTATACATACATTTTGAATTAGCCTTCATGTTGTGTTTTGTCATTTTGACCCAGGGAGGATTTTCTGTTTCCAGAAAACGCTATGTTTTTGCTCACACAGGGTATAAAAACTTCCTGAAAAAAATTTATATTGTTTGTACTTTTTTTTGCATTTTTTCTCCACGTTGTTACTCTTGTGGTCACCGGCCACAAAAATGGCTTGTTCTTTAATTTAATGCTATATTATTACCAAATATTGGATTTTTTTTTTTATCAACTTTTACTTTCAATTAGCACAGGTTTTGTATTTCTTTTTGGAAGTGCTTGGTTGCAGACATCATTGATCTGAGCTTATGCTTATACTTTAGTGTTTGAGTGAACATACGATCAATCAGTTCCAAAGAGAAATACAAACCCTGTGCTAACTGAAAGAAAACAAGTTAACAAAAAGATTAAATCCAAGATTTGGTAATAATAATGAGAGATTTACAAGCATTTTTGACTGGGAACAGCACAATGGCTATTTTTATTTTTATTAATTACTATTATTAGCATTTATATATTTAACATTTTAGCTAAAGTTTTAGTCATTTTGTCGTGGTTATTCTAGTATATGAACTTAAACTATACTGAAATAAAGTTTCCTTAAACTGAAATAAAAGTTAAGGAAAAAAAAGTTTTTTATATTTTAAGTTAACTTTTACTAAATTTCCAGTAGGGTTTTCAAACGATTAATCAAATAAAAATAAAAGTTTGAGTTTGCCTAATATATATGTGTGTGTACAGTGTGTAATTATTATGTATATATGAATACAAACACATTCATGTACATATTTAAGAGAAATATGTTATTTATGTACAAAATATTTTTATTTATAAATAATATAAATTATATTAAAATTACAATAAATACATTTACTTGTAAATATTTCTTAAATATATACATGAATATGTTTGTATTTATGTATACATAATTACACACAGTGCACACAGATATATTAGGCAAACTCAGACTTTTATTTTGTATCGCGATTAATCGTTTGACAGCCCTAATTTCCAGTAATGAAAATGTAAGTTTTTATTCTTTTAATTTTTGTTTACTATAATAACCTTGCAACACACACTACCAGTTAAAAATGTGTGAAAAGTAAGATTTTTCATGTTTTTTAAATAAGCATTTATTTGATCCAAAGTACAGCAAAAAAGCAAAATTTTTAAATATTTTTACTATTTTAAATAACGGTTTTCTATTTGAATATATTCTAAAATGTAATTTATTCTTGTAATCTCAAAGCTGAATTTTAAGCATCATTACTCCAGTCACATAATGCTTCAGAAATCATTCTAATATTCTGATTTGCTGCCCCAAAAACATTTATTATTATTATTATTATGTTGAAAAAAAAAAAAAAAAAAGCAGAGTAGAATTTTTTTGATGAACAGAAAGTTCAAAAGAACAGCATTTATCTGAAATAAAAGTCTTTTGTAGCATTATAAATGTTTTTATCATCACTTCTGATCAATTTAAAGCATCTTTGCTAAATAATTCTTCACCGCCCCCCCAAAAAATTAGCGTATAGTGTATAGTGTTACAAAAAAAAATTTAAGATTAATGCTGATTATTTGTATCTTTCTATTCATCAAAGAATCCTGAAAAATATACTCAACTGTTGTAAATATTGATAATAATCAAAATTGTTTCCTAAACAGCAAATCAACATATTAGAATGATTTCTGAAGGATCATGCGACACTGAAGACTGGAGTAATGCTACTAAAAATTCAACTTTGATTACAGGAATAAATTACATTTTAAAATATATTCAAATAGAAATCTGTTATTTTAAATAGTAAAAATATTTCTAAATTTGACTGTTTTTGCTGTACTTTGGATCAAATAAATGCAGGCTTGGTAAGCAGAAGAGACTTCTTTAAAAAAAACATTAAAAATCTTACTGTTCAAAAACTTTTTTAGACAGACTAGTGACTCAACCCAACTAATCTGTGTTTCCACCCCCATGAAGTGAAGCATAATCTGCTGTCTGTCTGCGTGGTCTTTCTCATTGTTCTGGAGTCTGTTTGGTCTGTTCATGAACCATCTGACGCATATTGCATAACATCGGTAAAATCTTTCTGAAAATTGAAAGGCTGCATCTTGTTGTTTGGCCTTACAAATAAAAATCAAGCTCAGAAAACAATTCTGGGTTGTAAAAATCACTTCTGAGAAAAAAAGTCAAAATTTATACGTTCCTGGCATCAAATCTTGATCTTGAGACACCTCATTCCAAGTAAACTAGATATTTTATCTGCAAACACATCTGTTCTCTCAGTTTTGAATTAAACAGCCTCTTAAACGTCATGTGCAACAAGCAAACTGTGGCTGCTCACTTTGATGAGGCTCTTTCTGTTTATGTAGATGGAATATACTGACCAGACTATGCAGAAACAACACAAACTACGGTCAGTTTCAAGTCCTTTTAATCTGATCACAGATCAGTTTCTCACCTGAGAAGACGCATATAGCGACTCCACACACCACATGAAACGTTTTACTCTTATCCAGCAGCCGACGAACACGTCTACCAGTCACCTGAGAGAAAGAGAAAGAGAAAGAGAAAGAAGGAGTCAAAGAGTCAAAACAACCCTCATTCTAGATGGCAGGTAATGTTTTTGTCTTTTCACATCTTTACACTGCATATGCAGCACGTGAAGCAGAATATATGGGCAATTCTACAGAATTGGCCCAAAGTCAGAGTTCGAAACATCTTTTTTTTTCCCACAAACTTTGTCTGTGCGCAAATTTTATAATATCCAAAGGGACAGATTTCTAGTAATTGTGCAGTTAATTCTCATATTGTACGTTCAGAAAGTTATGGAATATTTGTTCTCCAACCACATTTGTCACTACTGAAACATAGTAATATATAATTTAATAAGAAGGGTTATATTTGACCTATTAAGATTTTGCTTACATCTACATTGCAAATATATATTTTTCTATTTTATTAAAAGGTTTTCAGAGGTAAATCAATAACAATTACAATTTTAACTATTTCAAGTGTGATTTATGAGATTTGCTGTATTTTGAGTGCAGTTTTTCTTTGTAAAAGTCAAAAGGTTTAGGATTGACACTGACTACTTTGAATATATACTAAATCAAACACTATCACAACATTTTAGCTGATACTTCAGTATACTTTATTTATGACAAAACACCCCATTTTTTGGTCATGACTGCACATTTTGGTAGTGATATCACATCACATTACAGAATTTTAACCCACATACTAAAACATTACTAAAAATTTACATAACTGTACTAAAATTTAGTTTGTTTCCCTCAAATATGAGGATTATGTGTTCCCTTTTGTCACACAATGACATTTTATATTTCGGTAGTGACAATTTTAAGGTGTAACACCCAAAAACAAAGATGTCACTACCGAAACTTCACCGAATGCTTCGGTCGTGACAATTTTAGATACTTCTGAAGCTAGCTCACAGATGCTAATTAGCACATGGTTAGCTAGCACAGTTACGAACAGTGATGCACATATAAAAACTAAATGTTATGCAATAACTCCTAAAAAAGTATGCTTAATTGCAAAAAAAGGTGTTTGGTAGTGACTATCCTTAAAGTCACACACAGACTTTTCATACTTTTGTAACACAGTTACCTCAAAATGATGGAAACTACTTACCTTGTAGCTATGAGAGAGTATTTTGAACTTCACTTTTTTTTAAAACAACAACAATGGAATAAATTGCAAAAATTATTTTCTTGTGTTGAAATTTAGGGTTTAAGGTTCAGAACAGCCACCTCCCAAATTGCAAGTACCCACTAAATCATGATTTTACATATTTTAAGCTTACTGATATTTTAAATATTATTGTGGGTTTCAATAGATCATAAAAGATTTGAATACTTGAATGCTTTTTGGATGTGTTTTTTGGTAGTGCACCAATTCAGACTTGACATAAATGCATTAAGAAAAGAATTTCTTAAAGTGCACATGATGTCTGTCTCACCCGCTGAGATCCTCGGAGGAAGGTAAGCAGCGATCTGCACATCGGCAGCAGCACCAGACTGCAGTTGAAGTTTAGAACGGAGGCCGACGCTCGACTGATGCAGAGACCCAGCTGAAGAAAGGGGTTAGAACAACTTTTTAATGCCAAAGACCCTGAAAATGGCCGTTCCTGACATATAAAAGGCAGAAAATAGTGAGAAAATTAAAATAAAATAAACTAAACTTGTTGAAAATGTTCAGTAGCCTCAGGAAAAATTTTTATAAAGAAAATGTAATAATTTTGACAATAAATACTCATCTAAAGTAAGTTATTTTTGCACTTCCTTAAGACTTACACCTAAAATCTCTAGTATATGTGGGTGGGGTGTTGCTATGTGTTCTGTGTGCTGTAGTAGTGTTTGATCATTGATTCCTGTACAGAAGTGAGCGAGTTGTTACACGTCTGTTCAGCTCTGAACACAACAGCCCTGCTACACATGAGGGATTACTGCTCACACACACACAGAGGCAGACAGAGTCTGGCATAAATGTGTAAAAGTCTTAGGTAACACAAGTGTGGTCTGTCTTTGGAAAGTTGTGTGTCCCTGTGCAGCATCTTTCCACAACAACCTGTGACAACAATTAGCCTGATTCATACAGAAGTGTTGTGGACATCTTGTGCATCTCACAGCAACACAAAAACACAAACACCATCTGTACACACAAACATCTCATAGAGTAAAATGCAAACACACACCTGTCAAACTCTGTCTGTCTGAAACAAACCTTTCAATCTCAAAATCCGCGAAACGTAAACATTACACACGAACTATAAACAAACATCTACACCAAATACATTACATTATATACCTGTAAAACTCACACACGCCAAATGTGAAAGTTAAACTCAAGTTCTTACCCCCAGCATCTTGTGTAGATAATAATACTGCGATCCGCTGAAGTACAACATGAATGTTCTCCAGAACAAATAGACATTTAATGCAACCCAAACCATCTGCCCAAAACACAAACACACAACAGTCCAGTTGACAACACCTCAAACAACTCAATACACTATTAGCCCATATGGACAGTTGAGTAAATCTCGAATCTCACCATGATCAAGTGTTTGGGTCCTTCATTGGCCCTCCAGCTCTTTAGCGCGACGCCCATGATTGTCTCCGCGACCGCAAACCGTCGGTGAACATCACCGGTTCAGCCGCTGGACTCTCCGTGTGACGGTCATCCTGCCGGCTTCTCCGTGACTTCGCACGCCGCTCATGTTCCCTGTCGTGCGCCTCCCACCAAACGCTTGGTTTGGGACCCCGTACTAACATCCTGTCCAGTGAATCCTGGGTAATAAAACATAATGAGGATTTACTACTACTTCTAATACTAACGCTAAATTTAATTTATAAAGCAAATTCATAATTTTTCTAAAAAAAAAAAAAACTAATCTATTAACTACTTTAAACTTTCTGGTCATGCTTTCAAAAAAACGTAAGTTCACCTTGACGATTTTTTCAATCTAGCCTAGTTTTATTATATTTATTTACTTTAATAATGAAAATAAGGAAATTAAATACTTTGTAGAAGCAAAATTTAGGAGTAAAAAAACAAAACACTAGTCTCGTCCTTTTATTTACTGGTGAATAATTATGGGTGAGACTTCCGGTTCACTAACCGCTATTGGGAAATAAGGAGAATAACAACAAAGTGCAGTACACGGTAAAACTGTTTGCACTACAAACCAGTGTGTTAATAACAGTAAATTAAAATAATATGTTAAGACTCCAATTTGCAATATCAAGCAGCAAAACGAGCTGTTTTGTACAGCTAAAAATAGCTGGACATCAAAGCCAAACCCATAAAATTTACCCCACTCTTACAAATAATTGAAATATCAGTTAAGTCTTGACAGTGAACTTAAGGAAAAGAACTCGACTTATGGTTGTCATGGTTACTTCTTTTCAACAATTTCTTTTTTCCTTTTCGTTTCAACTTGTGTTGAAGAACAAAATCCCCCTTGAGCAATTACTAAACAAAAAGCATTAAAGTCTTTTATTTACTTGTGTTTTGTAAATAAAGAGCTAGACAATGGCAGTTTTCAGTCTTGATAACGATCTTAACCGAAAGAGCACAAACTACTTACAGCTGCTATGGTTATATCTTTTCACAACCTCAACCACATACCTAACCAGCATCCCGGCATCAAAACATACCTACCAGCATATGCTGTTTTTTTCACCAGGGGAAACATTAAATGTATTAGAATACACGTGTAAGGACCCAGTCATTTGTTTCTTAGAGGGGTTTAGTATAGAGACCAAACGCAGAAATGTGTAAATAAATAAATAAATAAAAATATTCATTTTAATTACAAATATTTTATTTTATTTTATTATTTTTGCAAGTTTGGTCCATGGTTGCGTCGAATAAATGAATCAAACATGGGCCAACAGCGCCATCTATTGCTACGCGAGTGCCAGCGCCGAAATATTTGGCTCTATTTTCATTTCACGCATCCACTTGTGTGTTATGCCAATAAACCACATAAAAACTAAGAAACTACAATAATCCCCACACCCACAGGACTACTCGCTTCTCTTGCATAATCCCGGCGCATTCCTCTACACCCCGAGCGCCTTCACGCTTCAGCAACGCAGCTGGTCGGGGGCACACATACCGCAGCTGTCCAAACGACGACAAATGAGTGAATGTTTATACACATTTACACCTTACTTTAATTAACATCATTAGTGATTCATTGAAATTCTCATTTAAGATTCACTATGTGCCCTAACCGCATCTGTGTGCTCGTTTGTATATTATTGTGGCTCTGTGTGAACTACAGACAGTTGAACACTGAACCGGCGATGTTCGATTCGCTAAAGAATCATTCTTCAGAATCGGTTCGTTTTAATGATTCGATAGAATCACAACTTTTATAGTATAAATATGTTGAAATAATACAAAATGTTCCGTCTGAAGTAATCAGTGTAACTGAATCGATTAGTTTAAAAGTATAAAATATGTAAAATAAAGTATAAATATTTGGTTGTTTTCAGAGAAACGTTTTAACTGAAAACTGGTCTAGCTTAAGTTTGGCTTTTTAGTTTGCTTTCAGCAGCGATGTTTAACAAATTGGTGTCACTGCAAAACTGAACGCGTAAAATGCGGTAACTTTTATTTTGCTTGGTAAGTCAAGCGAATTGGTGAATCAATTTTCGCTCAAACGAACCGATTCGCCTCAATGAACTAATGAACACAAGCCAGCCAAGACCCGCCTACATATCGCTTCTCCTCCAAGTACTAGTTTGCCAACTTTCAGCTCGTTATGTGCGGAGCTTAGTCAAATGGGATCTGAGGAGAAAATAATCAGCTGGATCTGCCGGTTCACGGTTATTTCGGCTTTCTTCCTGATTGGCTTTATTATTGGTGAGTCCCTCTACCTTTGTAAAAATATTTATAATTATGTGCAATGCCTGTCGTGATTAATTCAAAGTCAGGTTGTTTTAGACTGTCCACTGTGCATAAGTTTTCCAGAAGATAGCAATAAAACAAAACAAAGTTGTTAAATACTGGGGTCCTCTCAGATTCAACTTGTGGATTTATTTGCTAATCATTGCTTATAGTCAAAAAAAATTTCAGGTGTTTGATACCTGTTGGTCTCACCTGTCCAGATCTCATGCGCTGCATTCCACAGGTCTTGAATGCCTTTGAGACAGGTGTGACTATACTGAGATTCATCTAGTTCCAATAAAGATTTTTGATCTAAAAACACTTTTATTTTGGATTTGAAAGTGCACAGTGTTGAATAAGAGATTTTCAGAGGTCCCACAATTATGGAAAAACTAGACATATCAAACAATTTTAACATCTTTAAAAGTGATGGAAATTTATTTTGGCAATACCTCTTTTTCTATTAATGTTCGACTCTTAAATATTGCATAAAATGCTAAATATTGCTTGCTTGACGAAATTTGCATGGACAAAGTCATGGATATTCATTCGACAAAAGGTGTTGGAACCCTGAATGTTTATTGTTGCTATCAATAATACTCTGTTGCATTTGTGATTAAACAGAATTCAGAATTCATCATACTTTCTCTAATGCAGATCAATCACTAATGTTTTTTAGACATGGTTTTGGTGTAACAGGTATCTGTTTCTCATAACTGCTGTTCTCAGGTTGGTTTGCTCGACCTACTACTGTCAATCATGGACAGGCATCAAAAAGCTTCCTGCGCGACTTTCTGGATGAGATGCAGGCAGAGAATATTAAACACCATCTCAGGTGGGAAAACACTGCCTAGCTGTCCACATGGCCGGGATAAACTATTCCTGACATTGTTGAATGATATAACTCACCCAGAAATTAAAGTTAGCTAAAATGCACTCACTCTCAGACCATACAAGTATATGTATATGAGTTTGTTTCCTCATCATATTTGGAGAAATGTAGCATTACATCACTTGTCTACCAAGTGAATCCTCTACAGTGAGTGAATGGGTGCCGTCAGAATGAGAGTCCAAACAGCTGATAAAAACATCACAATAATCCACAGGTTATCCACACCATTCCAGTACATCAGTCAAAACATTTTTAACTTTTAACTGAAAAAGTAATCTTGTCTGAATCAGGAGAGAAATCTGCACTAAAACAGCTCTAAACAAATATGTCGGTGGATTTTGATGTGAGAGGAGATGGACTTTTTCACTGAGGAACGTGTGATTATAGATTCTGATCAGTTTGGACTGGATTATTCTAATGTTTTTATCATCTGTTTGGACTCGCATTCTGATGGCACCCATTCACTCCAAAGGATCCATTGGTGAGCAAGTGCAATTTAATGCTATTTTTTTTCGAATCTCCTTTGATGAAGAAACAAGTTTATCTACATCTGGGATGGCCTGAGGGTGAGACATTTCAGATCATTTTTTTTTTATTTTTGGGTGAACTATTGTTTTAAGTGCATATCTACATTGAATGTCACTCTAAAACATACAGATTGCTAACCTAGGTTTTAAGACCTAGATTATGTCTCAATTCACTCAATTGCAATTTATGTTTGTCATGTGAACAGGAAGTTTACAAAGCTGCCCCACCTGGCTGGATCGCAGCAGAATCTGGATCTGGCAGAGAAGATCCGGTCCGAGTGGATGGAGTTTGGGCTGGACTCAGTGGAGCTAGTGCCATATGACGTGCTGCTGTCATATCCAAATAAAACAAATCCCAATTACATCTCCATAGTGGACCAACTGGGAAATGAGGTACATACTAACAACCAGAAACCCAAAAACATTTTTTTTCTTTTGCAGAATCTAAAATTAATAATGATAGAAAGCTGTATACAGTTTCAGTAATATTGCATAATATTAAAATTAAGTATTAACTTTAGCAGTTCATATGTAGATATATAGAACACCCTTCCTTCTAGATATTGCAACAGACATTGCAAAACCCTTATCAGTCAAACACTAGTTTGCATACTCAAAGTACTAAGAAGTGCACTTAGTTTGCAAGTCTACATGCACTTCTTCAGACCAGAGTACAGACATCTGTACTCTTTTAGAACAAAATTCCATTTTATAAATTTTTAAAAATTCTTTCAAATAGAATTTTTAGAACAAAGAAGGCCTGATGATGTCATAGGGAAATGTTTAAGTTCCACAGAGAAAGAACTCAATATTCAGTAGTTCTTTAAAAAGCCATTTATGTACTTTATGTGCTTTCAAGAAACCAAAACGATATATATAATGTGTATATAATATAATGTGACACCTTTTAATAGGGTTTGACCGATTATCGGCACGATATTAAGAATTTTTATAGTTATCGGTATCGGTCATTTTCAAAACCAGTTTGCCAATAAAATAATTGAAAAACATTTAAAGAAAGTTTTTGTCAGAGCTGTTGTCATTCTTAATTTTGAGATTAATTTTCATTTTTACACCAGACATATATATCAGTTCAAAATATCGGTTATCGTTATTCTTGATCTGTAATAATCGTTATCTGCATTGGCCCGGAAAAACACATATCGGTCCACCCCTAATTTGACCCCTTTTGTGTGTTTACAAAATCTGCACATGCAAAACATAATTTTTATGAAACATGCATAAGATTTAAGCTCCTTGTGTGAATATTAAGGAATAAATAATTTTTTATTTAGTATTAGATATGCACATTAGGGGTCGACCAATAAGTGTTTTTCAGATTTCAGATTTTACAGATCAAATAGACCGATAACCGATATTTTGAACTGATATATATATATGTGTCTGGTGTAAAAAAAAAATGAATGTCAAAATTAAGAGTAATAAGGGCTCTGACATAAACTTTCTTTAAATGCTTTTAAATTATTTTATCGGCAAATCGGTTTTGAAAATGACCGATACTGATAACCAAAAAATGCTTAATATCGGCGCTGATAATCAGGCTTATAATCGGTCAACCCCTAGGTCAAACGAATTTTAAAAAAGTCACTTCAGAATTAATAAAAAGAGACAAAATCATGTATGTGACAGTGTATTTTCTGCATCACATTTAGCTTATCAGTTCTGAGTTCTGCTTCACAGATCTTGTTCTTCAGAAGCAAATATATCAATATAAATATACTGTATTCACAGATACATAGAAGGGGAAGTGGCCAGACTAAACACAAGTTTGCCAAGGCGCGATGATTTCACATTAATTCATATTTCAACGTGGTGTGAGATTGCCATAGAAAAGCAAAATAAAATGACAGAATATTTATTTTTCAGTGCCCTTAGAAAGTTCAGCCCTGTATATTTATAC
>JAHKKF010518797.1:0-14400 GCA_019740295.1 Labeo calbasu | reverse complement strand
ATGTTTTACACTGTAACTCCTCCTCCAAGAGATTTAATGACATTAACATTATATTTGGTCAGTCTACTCTAAAGGCCTTTGCTATGTTAAATTGTGAAGATCTTGAGTTTTCGTTAAGAGGGTGTGTCCGTGGCGGCCTGACAAAGTTTGTTTCGCCAAGGGAATAGAAGGTGTTGTAAGCCATAAAAATGTCCGATCTGTCCCAAACTTCACATGTTTGAATAGAGTCCTGGCTTGAACACATTTGAAGGCCAATATCCCATAATAATCATAGCGCCACCTGCTGACGATAGAAAATTACTTGTTTTACACTAACTTAAACATGCAATGTCCGATCTGCACCAAACTTCACAAGTTTGGCACATATAAGTGATTTTGACATATTTCTCCTAAATTTACCACTTTAAATGCATACTGCTCACCGTTCGCTGCTTTCCTAAAGCCGCCGGGTGGTGGTGAGCCCGGATGCGAGGGTCCTTTCAAGCTGCTTCCAGCTTTAATTTTGTTTATTGTTACTTTCTCTGTGTTTTCTAGGCAATGCAGACAGGAGCTGATGTTTATCCCACGGATCTACTGGACGGCACATATCCGTGACGACATCATCTCCCACAAATCCCGGGAGACTCTTCCTTATATGTGGATTAAAGTCTACAGGAAGGAAACTAGAGCTTAAACAACTGGGATTTTGTTCATGTTCCTGACATCATCTGTAGGAAATGAGACTTGGGCATCTGTCTTTTCTTTCTACATGGACGAAAAGCCAAGGAAAGTCTACTAAAAGCTGACGGACAGGATTAGTTTTACTTACAAAACTGGCCCTTTATCTGTAAACCCAAAGAAGAGCCTGATTGTATCATGTGATATGGACTAATTGTACTCGGAGCGCCCAGCGGCAGCAAACTGATGTTTTTCTGCATAATTCTTAGTCTGGAGCCCTGTTAGCCCTCCTGCACTGTGTGTCGTAGCATGTGGCTCGGGCTCAACATCCACAGCATCTTAATTACACAGCCGAACCGATTTAGACCACGGAGGAAACATCTCTACATCTGGAGATACGCTGGCGTTTAGAGGGATGAGCAACGCTGGAGACTTCTGATTGGTTTTTTTACCTATGCGATTACCTGTAGAAAGCCCAAGAGATCCTGTTCTCTCTCACACACGCACCTAGTAAGTTTTTGAGTGTAACGTCTGTAACGTTTGTAGTGCTTTTCTTTCAGCTCTCTTCGCCACTGACGTCCCATTCACACATCCCGCCATAATGAAGCCTTTAATTAATGATGCACAGGTTCAAATTACCCTGGTTCAGTGACTATCCAGGGCCGCTGGTCCCTGCAGATGCAGTGACCTTTGGAGAGGGCCAGATTGCTACTCTGTGGCCAAGCACCTTCACACACACACACACGTGCACATCCTGAGCCCCTGGCAGTAAATAGTGAATGGTAAATGTCAGCACTCTGGCTATTGAATTATACGGTTTATTTGAATAAGTGTAAAAGCGGATCACAAACTCCAACAACAGCTTGCTTCCGTCCACACATCAGCCTTCGGCGAGCTGGGAATTCTCTCTTTGATTAGCGGAATTATATTGTCTTTTATCTTGCGCTTGCTCTGTTACTGTCTCTCTTTTCCTGTTCCTTGCAGCGGCAGCCATGAGAGTCGCACCGACACATTTGGCAGGACAACAAAGAGGCGTTCCACGTGGATAAATTAGTTTCTTTCGTGTCGGGGTTACGCATTCTTGCCATAACTGCACGGCTCGTGGAAGACGACAGGAAGGACTTAAAAGGGCCTGATGCACCTTTTAAGAGCAGCAGCAAAAATGAATAAATCATCAAGAGGGAGTGAGGGCTAGTTCTTCACAGACAGTGCTGAAGGAAACACTTTACTCCCCCCACCTGCCGGCTCCGAGCGAGCAGGAGAGAGGTCTCTGGCAGACTGACAGTTGCAGCCTCTCCTGCTCTCTAGGCTGATGGTTTGTTGATGCATTTACCTTGATTTTTCGCGCTCCTCTGCCCTCCCCCTCCGTGCCCGTGTCATGCTCTGTTGCCGGCGTGCCGTCCTGGAGCCATGCCCATCCCTGAGATGGCTTTGAGCCCGGTGAAGTCTCTGTACTGGGAGGTGTTCCCCTCCATGGCCGCGCAGCGGGTGTACTGCACACCCGTGCTCTGGGCCGGGCGCCTCTACGTGCTGGGGGGCTGCAGCGAGAACGGTCTCCCTCTGGACTCTGCCGAGGTGCTGGATCTAGAGAGCCAGCGCTGGTGCGAGCTGCCCCCTCTCCCCACCGCTCGGGCCGGGGCGTCCGCTGTGGCCGTCGGAGACCAACTGATGGTCATGGGAGGCATGGACGCGCAGCAGAGCCCGCTGGCCTCGGTGGAAGTGTATCACCCTGATGAGGGAAAGTGGGAGAGGAAGACGGGACTGGGGCAGCCCTCAATGGGCATCACCACTTTGGAAAAAGGTAAGAACAGTGTTTCCTTCTCATTGTAACTAATTCTTTTTTGAAAGGTCGGCACTGGTCAAGTTTTTGTGCCTTGTTACACTGGAAAAAGGTTTTTCCAATTAAAAGAAAGTCTAAAAACATGAAGCAAAGTTACGCAAGATATTAAAAGACATGTTTTCAGAGAATATGACTTTAATTATGTTTATTTTTCATACCCTGTTGTCAAATTAGGCATGAACCACATTAAATATTGTTTGTTTATGCCTAATTTGACAATGGGGTAAGAAAAATAAGCTTGATTAATTGCATATTCACTGCAAATAAGTCTTAATATTTTTTTTTACAGTTTTGCTTCTGGGGTTAATAAGAGTGTCCATGAAAAAAGAAAAGTATTTGTTAGTGTCTAAACCATTTCCATAGTTTAATGACCAGTAAAAAGTGATGTTCTCTTGTGTCAAAATCAAGGTAAATTTCCTGTTTCATCATTTCTGAATGTTAATGGCTTACTCCACCTCAAAATAAAAGGTTAACGTTAGTCATTAATCACTTACGCCCATGTCGTTCCAAACCCATAAAAGAAAGCCGGGAGGCTTGTGACTGTCCCGCTGACTGCCAGGTAAATACCACTGTCAAGACCCAGAAAAGTATGAAAGACATTGTCAAAATAGTCCGTCTGCCATCATTTACCTGGCAGTCAATGGGACAGTCACAAGCCTCCCGGTTTTCATCCAAAATATGTGACCCTGGACCACAAAACCAGTCTTAAGTAGCACAGGTATATTTGTAGCAATAGCCAAAAATACATTGTATGTGTCCTGTTCCATGAAGATATTTTGTACATTTCCTACCTAAAATATATCAAAACTTAATTTTTGATTAGTTAAATTAATTGCTAAGAACTTCATTTGGACAACTTTAATGTCAGTTTTCTTAGTATTTTGATTTTTTTTTTTTTGTACCCTCAGATTCCAGATTTTCAAATAATTGTATCTCAATTAAATATTGTCCTGTTGTAACAAACCTTACATCAATGTAAAGCTATTCAGGTATTCGGCTTTCAGATGATGTAGAAATCTCAATTTCAAAAATGTGACCCTTATGACTGGTTTTGTAATCCAGGGTCACATATCTTAATTTGTGTTCTGAAGACAAACAAAGCTTTTACAAGTTAGGAATGACATTGTGGTAAGCGATTAATGACAAAATTTTCGTTTTGGAGTGGAGCACCCCTTTAATTTTATGATTTAATTTTACAAGCGTTTCTCAAGTATTAATACTGAAGCATTTTTTAAAATATATTTTTTTCCAATGAAATAAAATATTATTACAAAATGGATTTCTTTTCCAAAAAATTAATTCTTTTAGTAATGCTTTTTTTTTCTTTATATTGGTATCAGGATAGTTGTATCACCTTGACTTTTTTTTTACTTTATGCCCCCCAAAATTAATTTTAATATGGAAATTAAAAACATGCTAATCATAGAAAAATTTATTCATCTTTATATGCTTGAATTGTGTGTGTGGGTGTTTTTTTTTTTTTTTTCTTTGAATAAATTAAATTAGTTCACTTCCAGAATAAAACATTCCTGATAATTTACTCACCCCAAGATTTTCATGTCTTTCTTTCTTCAGTTGAAAAGGAAGTAAGGTTTTTGAGGAAAACGTTCCAGGATTTTTCTCCATATAGTGGGCTTCAATGGGGATCAACAGGTTGCAGTTTCAGTGCAGTTTCAAAGGGCTCTACACGATCCCAGCTGAGGAATAAGGGTGTTATCTAGCAAAAGGATCAGTCATTTTCTAAAAAAAATATAAAAATATATATACTTTTTAACCACAATTGCTTGTGTTGCTCTAGCCCAACTTCATACATTACGTAATTACATACAGACCCAGTGATTAAAAAGCGAACATGCAAAGAAAGTCAAACAGCCTTTACAAAAAAAGGTAAAACGACAATGTCTGACATTTTTGAAGTTGGAGGAGAAAATGAGATGGAGTTTTTCACCCTACCTTTTTGAAACAAAGTACTCGGACGAAGAAATGATCGAAGTCGAGCTAGTGCAAAACGAGCATTTGTAGTTAAAAGGTATACACATTTTTTTCTGTTTTAAGAAAATGACCTTTCCTTTTGCTAGATAAGACCCTTATTCCTTTGCTGGTATCGTTTAGAGTCCTTTAAAGCTGCACTGAAACTGCAGTTTGGACCTTGAACCTATTGATCCCCAGTGAAGTCCACTATATGAAGAAAAATCCTGGAATATTTTCCTCAAAAACTTTTATTTCTTTCCAACTGAAGAAAGAAAGACATTAACATTTTGGATGACATGGGCGTGAGTAAATTATCAGGAAACCTTAATTTTGGAAGCGAACAAATTCTTTAATAAAACATGAAAAATATTAGCATTTCAAATCGTTCACCTAGTAAATTGGTCTCGGTTTTAAGGATGTTTTACAGAAAACAAGACAATAATTCTTACCCACATCACTGTCTTGTCACTACAGCTGTATGAATTTCTGCCGTTGTCAGACTAAACCGTTATTGTTTGGTTCTCAAACCTCAGGAAGCAGCAGCGCGTAGAGACACATCAGACTGTAATTGGTGAAAACAAAGTTTGGTTCCTCTCTCGCCTTTCTGCTGCCTCCCGTCAGAGTGCGATTAGCCGTATAATCTTGGCTGCTGTTATCTTTGCTACAATCACTGTGGTTGTAATGAATGTCTCTCGTAGCCGGCGCCTCTAGAGTGCTCCGGATATACCAGCTCCAAATCAAGGCATCAGTCATGCCATACTGTGACACAAAGAATTACACTGCAGAGAAAAGCTCCCTCACAAACTCTTCCTCCTCTCTAGCTTGTGTCGGTGTGTGTTCAGGTGACAGTTTATCCAGTTTGAGACCCAGAGGAAGAGCGTTTATTCACAGGGATTCGCTTCTGCTAAGCCGCATTCCACCGCCTGAGCTGCGTTCAGGCCCAGACTGATCAGTTCAGTGGATTCGTTTTAAAGCTATCAGCAGGCTGGCTAAAACAAGACCCCTTATTTAGATTCATGTGCAAGAGGAAGCTCATAAGCCTGTGGCTCTTTGATGAATACTTTGGTCACACCCGCAGAATTATGAATGATCTGTCTGCTCATTTAGCTAGAGCAGCAGATCGTTTGAAATTAGCATGCGAGTTGTGGTCTAGGCGTTTGTCATAAAATAATAATATTGAGAATGTGAGGGAGACATCTTAAAGAGGCCATATCATATGTCTTATTATTTTATTATTTAATTTTTCTAGGTCTATTTACAAGGTTAGTCAAGGTTTCTTGCTTTAAAACACTAGAGGGTTTACTTTTGCATGACCATTTTCCACCATTGATATTTGACATTTATTACTCCCACAATCTTGCCTCTTTTCAAAATTAATAATAATAGTAGTAATAGTAATACATTTTTTATTAATGATATTAATTATTGATAGACACCACATACTAATACTACTACTACTAATAAAAACAATAATTTCAAATTTACTCCCTCAAAAAATTAGACATGGAGCTTTCAATAAAGGGGTAAACTGATTGTCCACCTGGCCAACTATTGGCGCCGATATATCAGTATTGGTAATTGTCCAATAAAATATTTAAAAGCATTTAAATATAGTGTTTGTCAGAGCGCCTCTTATTCTTAATTTTGACATTTAATTTGAGTTTTTTCACCAGACATATGGGTCTTTGACGTGACATGGCATTTTCACTGTCCCACAAAATAAAAATGAATATAATTAATATTGCTATTGCTTAAAATGCAGTAAATGGTTAAAATGTTGTTATAAAAGCTGCAGAGTTATTAGATTTATTTTTTTTTTTTTTTTTTTTGAGCCAAATCTCAAAATTGTTCTATGGTGTGACTAAATAAATTACAACTTTTATAAATTAAAAAGAAAAGCATAACAATAATACCTTCGGCATAATTGTACAAGTGTCTGTTTTAGTAAATGGCAATCATTTTTTTCATCTTTATATTTCTGAAAGTGTAGGGACTTGTCTCTGAAAACCATGTCCTCTGGTGTGACACCATATCCTGGTTTTAAATCGGCCAATTCCAAAGAAAACTTTAATTAGTTGAAGGACCACATTCATTGTCATGTTACTGAAGCCCCTTTTCAAACCCATTACGTGTGCATGGTAAATTTTTGTCTCAGAATTGTTCAAATATTTTACTTCTTTGGAAACACAAAAGTGTTACATTTTGATGTCCTTTGGCGCGACATCCCTAAATTATATTTTTTAAATTAAAAACTGTATGTTAAACGACATAATCATGGAAAATTGCAAATGTGCCTTGCTACCCACTAATGACAGGGTAGCTCAGAATACCAAGGTCATTAATTGACACAAAAGGCTGTGACAGAAAATGTCCTCTGGCCTGTACTGTCACACCATAGGACAAAGTTGTCACACCAGAGGAACGTGGTCTCTTTAAGAAACATTTTGAATAAATAAAAAAAGTTTTGTTTAACTCCTTTTTATTCTTTTTTGATCATTTTCAGTGTTCTTAAATGCTATTCGATAACAAACTATTTAAAACAGAAAGAATTCAGGGATTTCTTCTTCAAAAATTGTCTTTTACAAAATAAGGATTTTTACTGCCAATTTTGGTAATTTTGGAAATATTGGTAATCGGTCTACTTGATCTGTAATTCGACATTGGCCCTGAAAAACACATATCGGTCGACCCCCTATTTAAAAAGGGCAGAAAAGCACCATAAAGTATCATAAGTATCATTTATATGAGTAAATAATGACAGATGGTAACTTTTGGGTGTATTTTTCTGCTGTACCTTTAAGACCTCTATATAAATTACCTCTTATATGATTGACTAGCCTTTTTGCGTGTAGAAAGAGTAACACCTTTACTCTAGTAGGTTTGCTGTCAGGTCCAATTGCTATGAATTTGTAGCCACTTTTATGTGTGAAGGAACATGAGCACACTTGGGAAGGAGCTGCAGGATTGTGTTTTGTGCGTTTATTCATGTGCATTAGTGTGTTAATAATTATGCCTCTGTTGTTCAGTCTCCATAAAGTTAGAGTCTCCTGTGTTCCTTTCAGGGTGCACAGATCATACAAGAATAAAAATACCAGCATGATCCATGCTTTGCCTTATTAAAACAAGCGCATGCTAACTGCCATATGCCACCACCATGTGGCCTTATAATTAAACATGAAATATGTTATTATACAGCTTTCTGGAGTGGTTTGTTCTTATTGGTCAAGTATTTTTGTATAACGAATGTATGACGTGTACTATACTTTTAGGTCTCTCGTATGACTCCAACATTTTTTTTTCACATAATAACATAATTTCTGATCATTCAAGTGTATTCATTTATTTACTTGGCAAGCAGCCGTGTGTAATTTAATAATTTGCCATTATTGCAACAGGGTGATCAGGACCTCAATGCAAATTAACTGTTTTTTTTAAATCATCCAGAAGGGGTTTATTTTCTGACTCAGAATACTGTGAGATCTAACTTAGCAGATTGTTCCTGACACGATGTTTCTTTCATTTTCGAGTCTATCACGTCACCTTCTACTATCAGTGCATCATCGTAATTCATCATGTCCTTTTGTGTGACAGAAAGCATTAAGGTCTTAAAACAGGCCGTATGAAGCCATAATTCTGTCCCAGGCTTTGATATCAAAGACCTCTGTTTTCACCTCTCTCTCTCTCTTTTCTAAACAAGGCTTGTTCTCTTTGATATCCTTCACGTCATCTTAGGGACAAATTGCTTTGAGGGTCCAGTCTGTGTTTGTATGGCTTTGAAATCCCATTTTCCTTTGCACCCTTTTGGCTTATCACAACTATTCTGTGTCCAAATATCAATCAGGGTCTGAGCCAAACCATCTGGATTTGTAAATAAAACAGCCCATACTGAATTTGATCTCAATCATAGGAAAGATGAAGGATTTTTTAGCTGATGCTGTTTGGGATAATGACAGTAATACATACTCAAGCTGGAGAAGTGCAGCTGTGGTCGGTTAAAGCCACAGAAGTCCTATCTCATATTTTACCTTTTAAACATGAATGTTTTGTGAGTGCTGTTGTCTAGCGTGAAGTTTGAATGTGAGGATGTGTCAGAATCCTGCTGACCTGTTTGTCACTTGGAGTGGAGGGCTATTTAGGCAGACAAGGTCTTTTTGATTTCAGATTTATAACTCTGAGGGAACAAAGTGTCTCACCAGCACTCTGAAGGAAACACGAATGTCAGCTACCGTAAAAAATACACAGTCATTGATTCAAGACAAGGAATCCAGTCAAAGCTGACTTTTCAGCAGCCTTTATTCCAGTCTGCAGCGTCACATTTGAAATCATACTTCAGGAATCATTCTAATATGCTGATTTGGTGCTCAAAAAGCATTTCTTATTATTATCCATATTGAAAACAATTGTGGTGCATAATATTTTTATGGAAATTGATCATTATTTTATCAGGATTCCTTTTTTTTTGATAAATAAAAAGTTTAGAAGAACAGCATTTATTTGTATATTTTGTATATTGGTGTTAAAGGGATAGTTCACCCAAAAATAAATATTACCCCATGATTTACTCACCCTCAAACCATCGTAGGCTTTTGCTATGACTTTCTTCTTTCAGACATATACAATCAGAGTTATATAAAAATGTCCTGGCTCTTTCAAGCTTTATAATGGCAGTGAATGGCTGTTGAGAATCTGAAGCAAAATAAAGTGCATAAATCCATCATAAAAAGCACTCCACTTGACTCCAGGAGGTTTATAAAGGCATTCTGAAGTGAATCAATGTGTTTTTGTAAGAAAAATATCCATATTTACAACTTTATAAACCGCAATCTCTAGCTTCCCCTAACTGTCTCACGCACGCTCATAAGAAAGTGTTATTCCAGTGGATGACGTAGGACATTGGTATAGCGTACACTCCAATGAGAAGTGACGAATGCGGAAGCGCAGAGGAGAGAGCAAAACAAAACACAGATCACAAATTAGAAGGACAAAATGAGGGTTTGTAAATAAAAATGTCAGAGGATTTTGATATAAGCTAAGAGGAGACTGCATTTCTTGATTCTTGAGAATCTATGCCTTCGTCCTACATCAGAGATTGTGGTTTCTAAAGTTTTAAAATATGGATATTTTTCTTCAACAAATGCATTGATTTACTTCGGAAGGTCTTTATTAACCACCCGGAGCTGTGTGGGGTACTTTTTATGATGGATGGATGCACTTTATTTTGCTTTATAATCTCAACAGCCAATCATTGCCATAATAAAGCTTTTAAATATAACTCTGATTGTATTCAGCTGAAAGCAGACAGTCATATACATCTAGGATAGCTTGAGGGTGAGTAAATCATGGGGTAATTTTCATTTTTGAGTGAACTACACCTTTAAGCTGTGGGCTTTTTTATTGAATAATTATTTGATTTGATTTTATGAATTAATTTGGTTTCATGAAAGTAAACAAAGTTGTCAGTTACAGGGCAGTTTACAGTCTAAGACAGATTACTCATTTTTGACAGTTTTTATAATTACAATTAGGGAAAAAAATTTAAATCTCAATTTTTGACCGATTCTTTTTTTTTTTTTTTTTAACTATTTTTAACTAGCCAACTTGAAAATGTAGCTACAACATGACTCAACATTTTCTTTATTAACACTCTAGTTAAAGAAAATTCTATTCTAAGTGCACCACACATGAAGTTGTCGACATGATGTAAATGTTAAACAAATGACTTGTTAAATATCTTTGCAGATAAGATGCATGAACTACAAATACATCTTGTACAAACTTGTCTTACACATATTATATGTTAAGAAACAATACGAGGTAAATGCTTTTAAAAATCTCAAAAGTCAGGATAATTCAAATTAAAAATGACTGAAGGTGTAACACCAGTAGACTATTTTCAACTATAAATGTTCTGTAAAAACAATGAACAGCAGCTTTCAGCCTGTCACCATGAAAACATAAAATATAAGACATACAGTAGTAGTTCTTCACAGTTTTTTTTATTTGATTGCACTGCTTTTCCATTGTTTCATTTGTTTGTAAACATGGACATGTTTGACTGTTGCCGCTCTTGTCTCATGAATGAAACAGCATTACAAAAACGCGGCGCTCAAGTTAAAAGTAGTTCAGTCCCATCTTCTTGCATGTTTTTCTTGTTCCACTGCCCACGTCGCATCTTTGTCAAAACAAAAGTGCTTCTTTGTGAATGTCACTTCCTTCTTTTCTCTTTACTGTTATAATTGGTATATTGTCAGTGATTATAGCAATTCCTCGATTTCTAAAAGATAAAATTGTGGCAAAACATTAAATTCAAATTAATCGATATAATCGCCAAGCCCTAATTACAAGACATAATATATGATTACTATGTAGCTAAACTGATATGTGATGCGGGACACTTTTGTATGAGATGAAAATCAGAAATGCACTGATTTCTGAATGATATGGAAAAGCTGATAATTATTTTCATGTTAAAGCTGATATAGATTAAAGCCAGCTATCAAGGTCTGTACTATTAGGCATCATAACAGTAGTGTTTAATTGTTAATTTATACAAAATAGTATAGGTTTTTTAACGTCACCAATTTATGAATTATTGGCCATGCATAATTTGACGATAATTATTGGCTTTATTAGTACAAACCTGAATTTTAATTGGTGCATTCATTAAAAAAACAGTAATGGTGGTAGATAACTACTTAGAAATAAACTCATGTCATCTCAAAAAGCATATGTTATAACGTTAAACGCCTAAAAAGAAACTGTCCATTGTTTTCTTCTGCTTAAGTTAGCAACCCTCTGAAGAGCGCACCTATGGGCCTGTGACAGCAGACTCTCTCTGACTGCTGCTATCTGTAGCTCCCTCTCTCCCATCCCTCTCACTTCCCTACCATCATTTGATCAAGAGAGCATTCTTGTTGCCAGGCAACAGGTGTGTAAATTTGTGTGTGTGTGTTTGACCCAGAGACATTTTTAGAACGGAACAGGCTGAGTTGCAATGCCAATCCATGATTCACTCACTGCTCTGCTACTCGCCTCTTTCTCTCTTCACAGGAGAGGCAGAGAGGAGTGCTTATTGCCCTTCTGCCCCCTTAATACCCATAATGCCCTCTGTGTTCATCAGATACACCACAGTAAGAGACTCTTCCAAACCGCTTGCTCTAATGGTCCGTCTGACAATCCGAACCGTTTTTTTTCGCTTGTCCTCTAGACGCACTGGATCTATGGACATCTCTGTAGACTCTGTAGACTTTTTTTTTTTTTTAGAAGAAGAAGAAGTACTTATCTTTAAGGGTAGTGTGTCCGTCTGGTACAGAAGCATTTTAAAAGAAGTATTGAAGCTCCTGGAGATGATTTTAAAGTATGTCGGTGAATGTCTCTGCTGTAATCCTGGTTGGTGGACCCATTTGGTCCATTTTTCCTGAAAGTATGCGATTCAGGCTAAGTGAGCTTTCCCGCTGTAAATTATGCAGAAACGCCGTGAGAGTGCTGCTTCTTTAAAAGATAACTGTACAAGTAAGAATTGAGGTCAGCGCTTACAGTGTTCCTCATTATTGAGTGCTAAAAAATCTGTAAGAAAAAAATATAGTTGTGCTATAAGACTGTGCCAATGCTAAACAAAAGCATTTAGACAAGACAATGCAGAAAATAAGCTGTAGCTCGTCAAGCTTCAAGCTATTAATAGTTTCAACGAATTAAATAACGAATGAATTATGAATAAATAATATTTATGTCTATACTTTGCATTTGTACTGTGCTTTGAAAATCTACTTTAATGAGCATTTGCATTGTTAATAACTTTCAAGATTTTTGTTGTTGATTGACACATATAATTAGTTAATTATAGCTGGTTAACACACAGAATATGGATGGATGGATGTTGTTTGTGTCAGTGGAAATGTCTCAAATGAGCCCTGATCCGCCTCTCTATAAATCTAGAAACTCTTATGTAATAAACTCTTGTTGCACATAAACATCTGTGATTGATTGAAAGCATATGCGGTGGAAGACAAGCAGACGAGACACATGAAACATGTTTCAGGATGCCATTAACTCGCTGAAGTGCCTGATCGTTTGAAGCGCTGATTTTGAGAAAATGTCACATGGTGTCATGAATAATTATGAGGCCACGCCTTCTCATAGGATAAAGCTCTGCAGTCTCATGATTATTCATGAGACGCTATAGTGTTTTTAGATGACAATAGCTCAAAAATAGCTTAATTAAATATTTTCTTTTTACAATTAAATATGCAGATGCAAACACACAATCCATTACCTTATAGGGGTGCGAAGTCTTTTTAAAAATGGATTTAATGGATTTTAAAATATGATTTATAATCAGTTGTATTTTTCTAGCACAAAAACAGTGGGGATTTTTAAATGAACAATTTTCAATTGTAAGACCCAAAATGTCACGCTGGTACTCAAATGGCTGAATTGTTGTTTTGAATTCGCTATTTGCATAAACTATCCAAACGAATCAGTTCACCTAAATGAATACAAATGTGACACATTTTAGCAGAACATTGTTAATGTTTGCCTCAGCATAATCAGTCGTAAGGTCAAGTTAATTTAGTAGCTTTGCTAAATTTAATTAGTCGCCAAAGCTGCTAACAGCTTTTCAAATATATATGTAGAGTTTATTTGCAAAAACATTTTAAACAGTTTTCAAAAATCATATTTTTCATTGTGCATTCCAATTAATCTCAATCAAACTGCAGTTGGGTTATTTTGATTTAGTAAAAATAACAAATATACAGCTAACTAACACAATTAAACACAATGAAAACAATAAAAACATGATTTGTGAGTTATCTGTTTTTGCAAATAAACTCTTCACATACACACAGATTTGTTTTTGTGAATTATGGGGACATTATATAGGCATAATGGTTTTTTACTGTACAACCCATATTTTCTGTTGACCTACACCTAAACCTAGCCCTCACAGGAAACCTGTGTGCACATTTTTACTGTCTCAAAAAAACTCATTATGTATGATTTCTAAGCCTTTTGAAAAATGGGGACATACCTGTGTCATATCCATGTCATTATACAAATTTGTGTCCTGATATGTCACAAAAACATATATTTTTTTTATCTAGAAATTGTGAATTTATATCATACAGTTGTAAGCTTATATCATGCAATTCTGAGATAAACGTTTGAATTGTAAGTTTTTATTTTGCAATTGTGAATTTACATCACGCAATTCTAAGAAAAAAAGTCAGAATTGTGTTTTATCTTGAAATTGTGAATTTATAAATCACACAATTGTGAGTTTGTATCACACAGTTCTGAGAAAAAAGTCAGAATTTTGAGTAAATATGTCATGCAATTCTGACATTATAACGTCAGAATTGTAAGTTTATATCTCTCAATTCTGACTGTAACTCGCAATTGCGAGTTTATATCCCAATTCTGACGGAAAAAAGTCAGAATTGCGAGTTAAAAAGTTGGAATAACTTTTTTAATATTTTATTTAGTGGCGGAACCAGGCTTCCACAGATCTGTGAATGACAAAAAAGTACCATTAAATCACACACATATTCAGATACAATCAACATCAGACATGCGCGCACATACACACACACGCACGCACGCACACTCAGGTTGACTGGTTTCAGAAAAGACTAATGAGCACTACAGTGATTGAGGATGCATTTAGATCAGCTCAATTAGAAGAGAATCAAAAATGCACACAGGTGTCAGAAAGAAAGAGAGATGGGACAGAGAGACATGATGGAAATTAGCAGTTGTATGTATTCTTCCCTATTCTTCACGCTTCCTCAGAAGAAAGTGGCCCACACGCCAAACAGCGATCAAACGTTTGCCGCACACAGAGGTCGCAAAGCAACATCAAACAGCCCTTGCACAATAGCAGAAAGAAAGGGACTAATGGTTTCAGCATCTTTTATATTTCAGATTGCGTGTAT
>JAHKKF010518796.1:0-25713 GCA_019740295.1 Labeo calbasu | reverse complement strand
ATATAGTTTTTTTTTTTTTAAATATTTATATTTTTAAATAATATTGAACCAAAAAATGCTATCAGTTGTTGCAATTATTATTAACAAACACGTAATAATAGTAACAATTACAACAACAATAAGAATAATAATATTAATCTAAATCTATAAATCAATATAAATCTACCATCAGCCTTGTCAATATCAAATTTAAACATTTTTTTAATAAAGGTATCCTAAATTTATTTTTACTTTGTACTTTTTATTTATCAATCATTTATAATAATTTATAATTATAATATACATTATTATAAAATTATAATAATTTTATATAATTTGTATAATAGTACTACTACTACTACTAATAATAATAATAATAAATATTTATGCTTTTAAATAATATTGACAAGCATAAAATGATATCATTAGTTGCTGCAATTACTGTTAATAGACACATAATAATAATAATAATAATAATAATTAATAATAATAATAATGAATAGTTGCAAAATCTACCATCAGCATTATCAGTATAAATCATTATTAAACATTATTTTATAAGTATTCTAAATTAGTTATTTTGTACTTTTTATTTATTTTTAATATAATTTACATAATATTACTTCTACTACTACTACTAAAAAGAAGAATTGACTAGACTGTCAGTACATGTTGCCATAGTAATTAACAAAGCAGTTATATTATTATTACTATTATTATTATTATTATTACTAAATTATTGATATAATATATTATAAATATATTACCCATGTCTCATAAATTGTACAATGACCAGTGCCCACTCTGCTCTTAAGAATCACCACTGATTGAGAAACCCATATAATTTTCCTACACAAGTCTCAGTCCAAAAAATGTTCACTAACAGTTCACGAAAGTTCACAAGCTTCCTGTTAGGCCTTGAACACAGGGTCAACTAATACTTTAATCTTTCTGTAACTATTCCAAACTATTATTCTAATCCACCAGGGACTTCTTAAACTTCCCAGCCTGCAACTAATTTCAGTTCCACATTACATTTAATACGCAGCACATTCGGGACCTCAGGGCAGCGGCTTAATGTGCCACCGCCTGTGCACCTCGCCACATCTGCTGTGGTCCCTCACATTAGCCGTGTAGGGTGAGAAAGAGCGGGCAGCGGTGGCCAGTCCACAAATCCCAGTCACGTGCTGCTGACTCGAGCCAGCTCAAAGCAGACGGGGCAGAGGGGAGAGAAACCACACTGGCAATGGCTTTGACAATAACTATGACATCAAGGTGACCCTCATAGCTGACTGCCTCATTACTGCCACCTCTGGGGCTGCCCCCACAACGGACAAATGAGGATAGCTTTACATCTGGCTAGTACAGCAAATTGGTCACTTGCATTTTTCATTTCACAAGCATCTGTGCTTGCATAATAGACAATGTTTCACTTTGTTTCAGTATGTATTTCATTGAGTTCTCTGTTCTTTGTTTCTTCATTCAGACAAATACAATCTGAGTTATATTTAAAAATGTCCTGGCTCTTCCAAGTTTTATAATGGCAGTGAATGGCTGTTGATTTTTTTGAAGTCCAATAAAGTGCATCCATCCATCATAAAATGTGCTCCACACAGCTCCAGGGAATTAATAAAGACCTTCTGAAGCGAATCGATGCGTTTGTCTAAGAAAAATATCCATATTGAGCTACATACAAATGTATGAAAAGTGCTATATAAATAAAGTTTATTATTATTATTATTATTATTATTATTATTATATTTAAAACATTATAAACTGTAATCTTTAGCTTCCGCTAACTGTTGTACGCACTGTCCTACTTTTTTTTTTTTATCATGGATGGACGCACTTTATTGGACATCAAAATCTCAACACCCATTCAGTGCCATTATAAAGCTTGGAAGAGCCAGGACATTTCTTAATATAACTCCAATTGTATTTATCTGAAAAAAGAAAGTCATGTACACTTAGGATGTCTTGAAGGTGAATGAATCATGGGGAAATTTTCATTTTTGGGTGAACTCTCTCTTTAAGACAAGATTTGAAACAGTAATAAATTATAAATATTGTGAAATTATATTCACAACTGATGTGTAGTTCTATATTAATGCACAAATGCACTTACTGAACCACAAATACCATAAATATTCTTTAACATAGTTAAAGAACAGGTCATATGGCACAAGTGTCCTAATATTGTATTAGAGTCCTTTACAACAGGTTTAAATGCAATGTCAAAAAACAATGCAATTTTCTCAGAATATACATTTTTACAAGTCATTTCTCAATATTTCAAAAAGATTCGTTCGATCAATTCTGAGCGTAAGGTCTGTAAACTCCTCCCTTCCGTAAGCCTACTCTGCTCTGATTGGTCAGCTGGCCAAGCCTGTTGTGATTGACACAGAGAAGAGTACTCAAGCAAGTTAGCGAGTGCTACCATCTGTGTTGCCAAGTCTTCAGTTGTTTTTAATGTTTTGAAGCAACCATAATACGTCATATTTAGCCCCTGGAAAGCAAATTTACCAGGGAAACCCTGACAAAAAAACGTGTATTTTACTCCCTGGAATGTGATTTTTAACAGGGCACCTCTTCGAAACGCAATTGTGCTAGTCAAGAGCAAGTTTTCCGTAGCAGTTGGGCAGGTTTTGTTGTGAAAACCTGGCAACTCTGGCTACCAATGAAAGCATGCACTAAAACATTAATACAGTGCTCCAATCTGTTCCTAAAATAACAACATAAAAACATTTGAACACTTATGCAAGCGAATTGTGCCCACAGCTAAAGTTCAGCTGCAAAACTGTAAATATTTCACCAAACAATAACAGTGTCTACATTATTTATTATTACGCAAAGTAATTAGAACAACGGCAGTCTACTTTAATCAACACATTCTTAGGAAATAGTGGGTTCACAGTGAATTATCAGAACTATTTCAGTAAAACAGTAATATCGTGGTTTACCTGAAAACCTAAAGCTGCACTAGGTATACATTACATAATAGCAAAAACAACTTGCTATTTTGAGCACTCTGTACACATAACGTACCAATCGTACTTACAGGTTGTGGTGCGGAGATGTTTGTTAGTCCAAATAAAGAAGATTAGAAGCCAACGAAGATAAAAGCCAAGATTAGAGAAGCAGTCCTTGGTAAAAGGACAAGCACAACAAAGGTTCAAATTGTATTGCTGTGGTATCGTGGAAAAAAATGAATCTTAACCACTGATTCTTCACATCATCACCTTTCGGCAATGAAAACAAAAACAAGAACTCAGTGTCTTCTCGACATGTTGTAAACACACTAACTAGCAGGGTTGCCAGGTTTTCACAACAAAACCCACCTAATTGCTATTCAAAACTAGCCCAAAACTAGCAAAGTCACACTTTGGAGGGATAAAATATATGTTTTGGCAGGGTTCCCCTGGTCAAATTTGCACTCCAGGGGCTAAATATCAAGTTTTTGAGGTCGCTTTAACCCGTGAACATAAAAAACAACCCACGGTAGCCCATTCCGTGGGAAAACCACAGACTTGGCAACACCACTAACTAGCAAAAGTGTGTGGGCAGGTCAAACTGTTCATATTTCGCAGCAGGGGGGGATTATACTACCGTGTTACCTAGTGACATATATCGGTAACAGGCTGAAGACTCGAAAATATAACGACTCGTTAAGGCGATTCAGAGACGACTCTTTCTTTTGAGAGACAATACCCCATATGACCTGCTCTTTAAGCCTAATTAGCGGCATTTCACTACAAAAACTCCAAAAGAAACATTAATGGAATACTTCCAGAATCAGAATCACATAACTGTTGAGTGGAATCTGAACCAGAACAAGAATCTGAAAACTACAATCCCTATTACTCATGTGAGCCAGTATATCTGAGAGAACAAAAGAAGGCGAGAATCTTCCCAGAGCTTCTGTCCCAGTAGGTTTCATTTACACCATTCGCTAACAGCTCAGAACAGGGATCTGTTTCTGTAGGAGCGGGAAAAGATACCAAAGCTGACAAACTGAGACCTTATTTAGGCAATTACTCCACTCCTACCAAAGCCAGAGACATTTGAGACATTCTCAGAAGATCCTGAGGGAAACGTGGAACGCCCAGCTTTTATTTCCATCAGTACACATCATCTTGAAGCCAAGCACAAACGATTTACCATCATGACTGAACAACAACAATCAAGCCCTCCTCGCTGCTCCCCTAAACCCCTCGCCTCAGCCTCGTCATGACTGCCTCCAATAAGTAATTACAATATAATTTGGCACAGCGACACAACACAGAGAAAACATCAGGCTTGTGCCACTGCCAGGGTTGAAAGCCCCTTGGCTAGCGAGCATTGAGGCTTTTGTGTGTGCAGGCTCATCCGCTTGTTTTGTTTATTAATGTGAACAAGTTCCCTTTGGAGAGTTAGGCTGTTATTAGCCTTCATTAAAATTTTGAAGAATTGGCTTGTCTGAGCCCTCTAAGGACATACAGATGAATCCTGACGCATTCAGGCTATCAATACCTTCAAACCTGCGGATGGAGATTCAGATTAATTCTTTTTTTATTTTTTTTAAAGATATGCTTTAAATCAATTTACTTTCAACAGATGGTATTACACAGAGAATGTTCTGTTGCTCACTGCGTGACGGTATATCTTGTAGCAGAAGGATAAGCCTTAATTAATTTACTTAATGAAATAACATTTTATAGAAATGTATGTTTTAAATACTGTGCACAAAGTGGTCACAGGAAACTTTCTTTATGAGCAAGTCATTGATTCATTCAGTTATCCGATTCATTTTAAACACTGAATCAACTCAGAAACAAATCAAGTAACTCTTTAAGAGTGACCCAGTAAAACAATACTGGCTCATACAGGAAGTGACTGTCTAGGTGTGAGTCATCGAATTGTTCACTCAAAAATTAGTTTAAAATTTCTTAATCATTCAAGAAATGATCATTAAAAATAGGTTCTATGTAGTACGAATGTGAATTTGAATTAATGTGAATGTGAGTTGTATGAACTTGTACACATAAATTACACTCAAAGCATTTTTGTGTATTTGACCCTTTTCCAACAATGACTGTATAATTTTAAGATCCATCTTTTCACACTGAGGACAACTGAGGGACTCATATGCAACTATTACAGAAGGTTCAAACGCTCACTGATGCTTCAGAAGAAAAAACTATGAATTAAGAGCCAGGGGTGAAAACTTTTGAACACAATGGAGATATGTACATTTTCTTATTTTGCCTAAACATTGTTATATCTTGCAATTGTGACTTTATTTCTCAGAATTGAGTTTATATCTTGCAATTGTGACTTTATGTCTAAGAATTGTGAATTTATGTCTCACAGTTGTGATTTTTTTTTTCTCAGAATTGAGTTTATATCTCACAATTGTGACTTTATTTCTAAGAATTGTGAGTTTATATCTCACAGTTGTGACTTTATTTCTAAGAATTGTAAGTTAATATCTCACAATTGTGACTTTATTTCTCAGAATTGTGAGTTTATATCTTGCAATTGTGACTTTATTTCTCAGAATTGTGAGTTTATATCTCACAATTGTGACTTTTTTTCTCAGAACTGAGTTTATATCTCGCAATTGTGACTTTATTTCTAAAAATTGTGAGTTTATATCTCATAAGTGTGACTTTATTTCTCAGAATTTAGTTTATATCTCGCAATTGTGACTTTATTTCTCAGAATTGTGAGTTTATATCTCACAATTGTGACTGTTTTTCTAAGAACTGAGTTTATATCTTGCAATTGTGAATTTTCCCAGAAATGTGAGTTTATATCTTACAATTGTGAATTTTCCCAGAATTGTAAGTTTATGTCTTGCAATTGTGACTTTTTTTTTCTCAGAATTGTGAGTTTTTATCTCACAATTGCGAGTTATGAAGTCAGAATTGTGAGATATAAACTTGCTATTCTGAGAACTTGTCAGTCTTTTTCCACCTCAGAATTGGACTTTATAACTCGCAATTGCAAGTTTATATCTCATAATTCTGAGAAAAAAAGACAGAATTGCAAGAAAAAAAGTCTGAATTGCGAGATATAAACTCGGAATTGCGAGAAAAAAGTCAGAATTGCGGGATACAAACTCACATTTGTGAGAAATTGCAAGTTTTTATCTTACAGTTCTTTCAAGTTTATATCTATCTATTTTATACTTCAAGAATTTACTACCAGTAGTGAAGGTAGGACTCAAAGTGTTGCACAAGAACTCAATTTAAAGACGAGGTGGTGAGGGATGTCACAAACCTCATGAGAACATGTCTGGAGAGAAGAATCTAATTTATGAAAAAATAAAACTCAGAAGGCAAGTTGAGGTTGAGATAGGATGCACATTTCAAAGTGGGACACACTTTAAATATCCCTTGGCAAGGTAGTGCTAACCTGGAAGCATTGTTAAACAAATTGCCTCTCTGTAACATTACTGCTCTAGATAAATCTGAAACATTCCCCTGATCCTCTGACAACATCCTATTTGTCTTGTCCCTGCTCTTTTCTCAGTAGTAGAACCCCAGCGAGCTAGCAAGCAGATCCTTACAACCTCTGAAGACACAACATTTTGCATTTTGTGGTGTGATTAGATCTGTACGGTTTTCAGCAGATCCGTGGCGTCAGATTTAGTTCTTTGATCTGTATCATTGCTTCTGGGTTTCAGTTGAGGTGTAGTTACATCTTTAGCGAAAAAAAAAAAAAAAAAAAAAAAGTTTTTGGTGCTCCCAAAGCAAAACATGATAATACTGTCTGTTTGATGCTAAAATAGGGAGATTTTTTTTCTCTGGCTTATTTCTGTAGCTTTAAAAATATTGTATTCCCTTTGTTGATCTATTTTGCAGTAAGGTAAGAGTACTGTGATTCAGTCATGCTTTTAGAAAACAGTTCAATAAATGAGAAGTTATTATTAGTTAACTTACATTTACATCAATGACATCATGGTAAATATTAGGGATGGGTAATAAAAAAATTGATTTCTTGATTTTTCACTCATATGCAACTATTACAAAAGGTACAAACGCTCTCTGATGTTTCGGAAGGAAGCACAATGCGTTAAGTTAATTAACTTATTTTGTCTTCTGGGAAACATGTATCTTCTGTAGCTTCTGAAGGGCAGTACTAAATGAAAAAAGAAAAACTCAGTTCTGAGAAAAAAAGTCACAATTCTTAGAAATAAAGTCACAATTGCGAGATATAAACTCAATTCTTAGAAATAAACTCACAATTCTTAGAAATAAAGTCACAATTGCGAGACATAAATTCAGTTCTGAGAAAACAGGCACAATTGTGAGATATAAACTCACAATTCTTAGAAATAAAGTCAAAATAGTGAGATATAAACTCAATTCTGAGAAAAAAGTCACAACTGTGAGATATAAACTCACAATTCTTAGAAATAAAGTCACAATTGCGAGACATAAACTCAATTCTGAGAAAAAAAATTCACAATTGTGAGATATAAACACAATTCTGAGAAAAATGTCACAATTGCAGGATTGAAACGCACAATTCTGAGAAAAAAAGTCAACTGCAAGATATAAACACAATTCTTACCATTCTGACTCCTCAGAACTGCAACTTTATTTCTCAGAATTGAGTTTATATCTTACAATTCTGACTTTATAACTCGCAATTTCGAGTATACCTCACAATTCTTCGGAAAAAAAAAGTCTGAACTGTGTGATATAAACTCACAATAACCTTTTTAATTTTTTTTTTATTATTCAGTGGCGAAAACTGGCTTCCATAGGTTTATGCTTAAAACAAGAAAAAAAAAAATTCAATTGGCCATATATTTTCTTTTTTTTTTCCCTTTCTTGTTTTAAACATGTGTAATGATGCATGTGTAATGCTGTGTGACACTTCAGCATGACATGAAAATTCAACAGATGCAATGAAGTCAGTAAACCAAAATCAAAACGACTGCATCCCAAATGCAGTTTAGCACATCAGCCACATCTTTTTATACACATTCATTGCTGCAGGCATCCACACTGTGAATGTAACATTCAGTTTGCGGTCATTTGCCACCAATGGTTAACGCAATCCAAACTGTTAATATGTGGCAGAAAAAGGTAAGCTTCCTATATTTTCCTAAAAAAGTACCTTAATAACTGTTCTTTGTAGCTGAAAATGATTTGTTGTCATTAACAGCCAAACATGATGATACTTTTGCTGAGCTAACTCCTTTTTAGCCATGCTAAGTAATTTATGGGATTTGAAATTAATTAGTTTCTTTGCCTCTCTCCTCAAAGAGCACCAGCTCTTTGATTTACATCTCGTGAGTACCGAAAGAAGACGCCACTCCATACGAACTAGCTTTTAGCTTCGCCAGCCGTTTAAACCCGCTCCTGCGCTAATCAGACATTCCCTCACTGCTTCGGCACGTGGCTGGAATGTTCCGCGGCTGTCTGGGCCTCAGCCTAGCTCCTCCGCTAGCCTCATTAGCATCCTGGCGCACAGCCCCAACCAAGCATCAAGACAAAGACAAACCCTGTTTGTGTTGAGCAGGGAAGTCTCTCGCCACTCTACTGCAAGGCCATTCATCCTTTCTTAGCACTCACAATGCATGCATTTCATTTCCTAGCCCTGGATTTAATGAGGGAGTCCAAACTCGCACAGTGGCAGCCATACAGAGTGGAGGAAGTATCGCAGATTCTTTCCACAATGCATGCAACAACGAGCAAAAGATGGATGTGCTACTGTAGTCTAGCACTTTGGGAAAAATACAATGGTCTTATTGGGACTTATCATAGTGCTACGAAGTGCAAGCAACCGGAATGGCTGATCCACTGAATCATGACATACCTCACGGTTTGCCGCAACACTACACTAAACCTGAGAGCAGCAATGCAATCCAAAAACTGGCCCCAAATATATATTAAAAATACTAATTAAGCCGAAAAATATTCATTTAATTTTTCCAGAGTTGTTATTGTTTACTAAAACTATTAAAATTGTAATTTGAGTCATTTGAAGTTGAACTGAATATAATATAATAAAATATAAGTAATATAATAGTAAAAAATAAATCATATATGAAAAACTCAAATGACAAATTTTGCCTTGCAACCAACTGAAATATAATAAAAATAAGTTTTAGAACTAAAATTATTAAAACTGAATATAAACTTATTTAAAACTAATAAAAAAGCAATAAATAAATAAATACTGCAATTCAGAATACAAAAAAATACTGAAATGATTCTTTTATTCATTAATTTAACCAATTCATAAGTGTCATGCATTCAGGAATCACTGGTTGTGTTGTATGTTCTGATTCACTGAACCGAACCAGCTCATGAGAGTCATTTATTAAAGAACTGGTCTACAATTTTGATTTACTGAACAGAACCAGTCAATGAGTCATTTGTTAAAAAATTGGTCTACAAATTTGATTCACTAAACAGAACCAGTTCATGAAAGTCATTTGTTAAAGAATTGTTTTTACAATGTTGATTCACTGAACATAATCAGCTCATGAAAGTAATTTGTTAAATAATTGTTTCTACAGTTTTGATTTACTGAACAGAATCAGCTCATGAAAGTCATCTGTTAAATAATTGTTTCTACAATTTTGATTCACTAAACAGTACCAGTCAGTGAGTCATTTGTTAAAAAAAATTGGTCCACAAATTTGATTCACTAAACAGAACCAGTTCATAAAAGTCATTTGTTAAAGAATTGTTTTTACAATGTTGATTCACTGAACAGAATCAGCTCATGAAAGTCATTTGTTAAAGAATTGTTTCTACAGTTTTGATTCACTGAACAGAACCACCTCATGAGAGTCATTTGTTAAATAATTGTTTTTACAGTTTTGAAGTTTTGGTCTACACAGAACCAGTTCATGAGAGAAATTGGTAAAGAACCGTTTCTACAATTTTGATTCACTGAACAGAACCACCTCATGAGAGTCAGTGAATCAGAACTGTACAAAACAGTTCTTTACTAATTTCTCTCATGAGCTGGTTCTGTTTAGTAAATCAGAATTGTAGAAACAATTCTTTAACAAATGACTCTCATGAGCTGGTTATTTGTTAAAGAACTGATGTACAATTTTGATTCACTGAACAGAACCAGCTCATGAAAGTCATTTGTTAAAGAATTGTTTCTACAATTTTGATTCACTGAACAGAACCAGCTTATAAGAGTCATTTGTTAAATATAATTTCTACAATTTTGATTCACTGAACAGAACCAGCTCATGAAAGTCATTTGTTAAAGAATTATTTCTACAATTTTGATTCACTGAACAAAACCAGCTTATAAAAGTCATTTGCTAAAGAACTGTTTGTAGAATTTTGATTCATTGAACAGAACCAGCTCATGAGAGTCATTCATTTAAGAATTGGTCTACAGGTTTGATTCACTAAACAGAACCAGTTCATGTGAGACATTTGTTAAAGAATTGGTCTACAATTTGGATTCACTGAACAGAACCAGTTAATGAGAGACATTTGTTAAAGAACTGTTTCTACAATTCTGATTCACTGAACAAAACCAGCTTATAAGAGTCATTTGTTAAAAAATTGTTTGTAGAAATATGATTCATTGAACAGAACCAGCTCATGATAGTCTTTGTTAAAGAATTGTTAGAAGAATTTTGATTCATTGAACAGAACCAGCTCATGAGAGTCATTTGTTTAAGAATAGGTCTACAGGTTTGATTCACTAAACAGAACCAGCTCATGAGAATCATGTTAAAGAATTGGTCTACAGGTTTGATTCACTAAACAGAACCAGCTCATGAGAATCATGTTAAAGAATTGGTCTACAGGTTTGATTCACTAAACAGAACTAGTTCATGAGAGACATTTGTTAAAGAATTGGTCTATAATTTTGATTCACTGAACAGAACCAGCTCATGAGAGTCATTTGTTCAAGAATTGGTCTGCAATGGTCACATTTTGCATTCTTGATTCAGTGGTTCAAAAACTGTCCATGATGCATGATTTTAATTTACTAAAAAGAACCAACAAAAACAAAACAAAACAAAACAAAACAAAACTTCAGGGAATCATAATACACTAGCCATGGTATATGATTTTAATTTCTTCTGCAATCTGACCCCATTTGTTGTGCTGCATGACTTTGATTTACCAAAAAAAGAACGGTCTTAAACGATTCGTTTGTTCAGAAATCTAACTCCACTGGTTGTGATCTATGATTTTTAATTTATCTCATCATCTCAAAAGATTCATTTATTTGCCCATTTGATTCCGTTGTGTTCTATGATTATGGCTTGCTAAAAGAACTGTCTTAAAAGATTCACTAATTTGAGAATCAGACTACACTGGTCGTGCTTCATACAACAAACACGTATGAAGTCGTCAGCTTGCCTGTAGCAAAAACGTTCAATTAACCAGAGAGCAACGGGGGCATAAAACCTCATTACCTCATCCATTGTAACATTTAATGACATGGATAAACTTCAAAAGCAAAAACTTTTAAGGTCACCATCTAAAAAGTTTAACCGAAAAATTCCAGATTCCCGTTATGTATCTGCTCGGCTCAAAGAAGATGTTTCTCAACCTAACACCTGAGGCTGAGTGGAAGTAGACACTCTTGAGACAGTCATCACCAAATCCAAATGAGAAGTCTGTCTGGAAATGCATTCACAGACTTTACAGAGTAACTGCCCGGACCGGCCTTCGGAATACTAAATAAGGAGATGCGGCACTGGGATCTCATTGGCTGGAGCCCAGATTGGGCAGAGCTCATCCTTGCACCTGCAGCACTTCCTGTGTCAATACAGCTGCTGCAGGTCAATAGCTGTGGATTGAGACCTACCGAACTCCTCAGTCACAGGAAACGGCTGCAAGCCATAATATTCTGAGCAAGTACTGCCAGTTCAGAACTTCGCCAGAAGTATAGCTCATAGACTGTCTGGAGGTTAATAGACTTCTTCAAAAAGCCTGTTTTGTTCCATTTTCATATCAGTGGGGTTACTAACGTTTTATTGCATTCTCAGCTTGCAAGTGCACCTGTATTCGAATTTACTTGAAGTTTCTTTGCAAAGACATGTCCTCCTAAAGGCTAATTTGTCAAGTGTGACAGTCTTTTTGCGTTCAAAGCAGCTCTTTCTAATAGGCATCCACGGGTATCTGGACTAGTGTGAAATTACGCTCATGTCATACAGTGACTAGTGTATTTATTCTTTCCTGTCCCCTACTACGCTAATCTTTTGTCTCTGATATTGCACTCCACCTAGGAGCGTAGCGACTTTGATAAATGACAATATATTATTTAAAAACACTGTAGTGCAGGAAGCTGTGCATACCAATGCTCTGCCAAGATGCTTTCTTTTAAAACAAGGTTAAACATATAGATTTCAAAGTAGGGGGTGAATACTTTTCAACAGTGTTTCTCGAACCCATCAACACTGCACGTTTTAGGATTTCTCCCTTATTTGTGACATAATTTGAATTTCTCATTATGGGGTTCTACACAACCTGGATGTTTCGTTTCAGATTAGTTAGGCCGCTAAAATGTGCAGTGCTTAAGGGTCGCCAGAAGCAGGATTGAGAAGAACTGCTGTAAAACGGTCTAGAAGATGCTCCAGTCGATGGGATGCCAATCAAATGAGCGCTTGAGGCTTCGCTCCTATGAAACAAGAACAGACTTTAGCTGGTAACATCTTGAAGCATGCAACACACTAAGCATGCTGATGAAAAAAGGGATTTGTGAATGTTATGACGCAGAAAGAGAGTAAAAAAAAAACTTAAAGTCTGTGGTCAGGCAGAAATGGATGAAATTCAACACCGCTATTGCTCCTTACAGACGTAGTTAAAGGATTAGTTCACTTCCAGAATAAAAATTTCCTGATAATTTACTCACCACCATGTCATCTGAGATGCTCATATCTTTCTTTCTTCAGTCACAAAGAAATTAAGGTTTCTGAGGAAAACATTCCAGGATTTTTTTCTCCATAGAGTGACTTCAGTGGGTTTTTTTTCCCAAATTGCAGTTTCAATGCAGCTTCAAAGCACTCTACATTATCCCAGCCGAGGATTAAAGGTCTTATCTAGTGAAACGACTGGTCAAAACGAAATAGTCACTCTGGAAAAATCACGTGTGATGTAAGCGGAAGTACCGACCCAGTGTTTACAAAGTGAACAAAGAAAGTCAAATGACCTTTACAAAAAAGGTAAATCAATGATGTTGGGCGATTTTGAAGTTGAAGGAGCAAATGACAGAGTTTTTCACCCTACCCTACCTTTTTGAAAGGAAGTACACAGGCGAAGAAGTAACCGCACGTGACTTTTCCAAAAGTGATTACGTAATGCGTGAAGACATGCATACACGTCACAAAGCATGTGTAAAATGAGCATTTGTAGTTAGAAAGTATATACCTTTTTATTTTTTTTAGAAAACTACCGACCGTTTTGCTAAATAAGACCCTTATTCCTCGGCTGGGATAATGTAGGGTGCTTTGAAGCTGCATTGAAACTGCAATTTGGACCTTTAACCCACTGACCACCATTGAAGTCCACTATATGGAGAAAAATCCTGAAATGTTTTTCTCAAAAACCTTAATTTCTTTTTGACTGAAGAAAAAAAAAAAGACATGAACATCTTGGATGACAGGAGTAAATTATCAGGAAATTTTTATTTTGGAAGTGAACTAATCCTTCAAACTGATTTTTCTTTTTGTGATTAACTAAAATCTGTAAAAATAAATAAATAAATATCTGTAAAAAAAAAAAAAAAAAAAAAAAAGTTTAGTTAAGTAGTTCTCAGTTTGTTCTTTTGAACTTTCTACTCAAAGAACTCAGAAAAAAATTTATCAAAAAATCCTAAGCAAAAAATATTAAGCAGCAACTGTTGTCAACACTGATAATATGATATGTTTCTCAAGCAGCATATCAGCATATTAAGGATCATGTGACACTGAAGACTGGAGTAAAGATGCTGAAAATTTAGGTTTGCCATCACATGAAGAAATTACATTTTAAATATATTAAAATAGAAAACAGTTCTTTTAAATAGTAATAATATTTCATAATATTACTGATTTTACTGTTTTTGACCAAATAAATTTAGCCTTGGTGAGCATAAGAGATTCAAATAAATTATTTAAAACGTAACTGATTTTTTAAATATCATTTATATTTGCTGGTGTTCATTTGTTCACATATTTATCCACTTAATTATTTATTGCTAATAACAAGTCAGTTTTATAGTAATTAGGGCTGCCCCCTAATAGTCAACAAGAAGAAGCTTGGTTGACCTAAATTTTATTAACCACTTAGTTGCAGAAAAAAACATCCACAGGAAGCGGCAAAGTCACACAGTCCGTGACCGACATATTGTTAATGGCTGGTCTATGTGGTAATATAGTACATCGGGCAGGACATCCAAACGCTCACCTATCATTCATCTGAAAGATATATGTAGTAGCAACTTTACATGGCCGCTCAATCTAACGTTAACGTAGTAAAATGTGCGTTATTGAAGTGCCTGTGCGGAGTGTGGAAGCTTGGAGGTGCCAGCGCGTTCGCTTGCACTTAAAATACTCCGTCATTTTTGGTCATACAGATAAAAGTAATACAACTTTTGAATCTGTAAAGACTCTACGTTTATTTGTGTGCACTCAGAAAAACAACGAAACGTTGCGCTTTTGTAAAATAATTAAAGCAAACAGGATGCATTTCTGCCGTCTCTGTGAACTCTGAACAAAACTTTGAAACTCTGCATATACTTGCCTTACAGACATGAAAAATATATCTACAGAGAGTGAAGTGTCCGTATTAAACATGCGTACAGGTGCATCACTACTGCGGAGATGATGAGTCAGTGCTGCATCTTTTCTTCATCTCTCATCTACTTCATCTCTTAAGCCAAAAACAAACAAAGAGCTAAAAATGATAAATTATTAAAACGTTAATCCAGTATCCTTGATGTTTCTCCCTAACACATTCATAATCATTACTTTTCATTAGTTCTTTATTTATTTTATTTATTTTTTTTGCGTGCGCTTGAGCGCTTATTAGGCTATGTAGGTAATTAAAGGCTCATTATTATGATCTATATGGTTTATTGATAAATGTATGACTAATAGTTGACTAATGCTTAAAATGCATGACTACTAGTCGACCGAAAAAATCTTCAGTTGAGGGCAGCCCTAACAGTAATAAATAACTTGTTATACCTATGTTACATTAGCAAAAACTATGGTTTCTATGGTAAATTTCTGTATAAAGGAACAAATAATTTAACAAATTCTAATCAACCAACACTACAATATCAAGTAAAATAATCAACATTTATGTAACTGTGCAGCCTTAGGTCTGTGTAATGGCGATCAGATGTCTTACAGATAAGCAAGAAATGTTTTTTAAAGAGACATTCACGGTGTTTGCAAGCGTCAGTTTGAAAACTAGAGAGATGACGTCCCTCTGAGCAGATGTGCTACAGCAGATCACAGCAATCTTCAAGTCAGTGGGGGCCACAGCATTCAATCTATCAGTTTCTACCCGGAGAACAAGTGAAAGGTATCTCAGTGGAAAATTAAACTAATTAGAGATGAAGAATGGAAAAGAGAAGTGGCGAGAAAAACCTGCCTTCTGAGAAGCCACAGAAACAATTTCTGATAAAACTGTGAGTGATATTTGACTCCATCTGATGTTTGGCAAAATTGGCCACATCGATGCCAGAGGGGGTTCGGAGATGTTCTGAGTGGTTTTTGGCAAAGTAGACCACTTAAAAAATACCACTCCTCAACAAAACAAACTTTTGTATTGACATTCTCATAGTAGAAAGGCCTGTGAATTAGCATGAAAAGTGTCTGCTTCAAGTCTATTTTGGTCTCAAAACCTAAATGACCTAAACTCAGGTCTCTACAGTGTTACGTCACACTCTAAGGGCCCCCAGTCATCTTTCCTTGAGTCATTGGTGGGTGGATGCAAACGAGGTAGTATTTTAATTGTAATACATCTTTTAAACATATTTTTATGCATGCATTCACACAGAACACCCACGGAAAGACACTAGAGGAGAGGAAATCGCTAGCAACGCTCTCCAGGATCCAAACTGAGCCATAGAGATGGACAGATGGAGATATGGGAACAGGCAGTCTGAAGTCACACATATCTATTTACATATGCTGCCTCGCTGGAGAATCAGTCACAGCGAAACCAAATAAGCAGCTGCTAGCTAAACACACACACACATCCCAAAGCGACAATGCTTTCTTTCCCTTTCACACACACACACACACACACACACACACACACACACACACACACACAAACCTAGTCTCTGTTCTCACAGTAGTAAGGCATTTCCACATACTATGATACTGGTTTTGTTTCCAACTGTTATCATGCAAGTCTACAGGATTGGTGTTATTGTTTGCAGTTGCAGCAGGACTAATAGTATGCTACATGCAAAATGACAAATCACACTTTTAAATGTGGAAAAATAACATTTTATGATGGTGAAGACAACATTGGTCAGGTGAGAGGAGATAAAAGAATTAAAAAAGAACAGGGGAACTGTGACATACCAGTTGAGTCGGATTTGTGGTACTAGATTTAACTAGTTTTACGGCTGGTTAACACGATCCAGTTACCCCTACTGGTAGATACTGTTATTGCACTATTTGAATGTAAAAAACATCTTTTTTCCATTTACAGCCATTCAAAAGAAGCCATTTGTACTGACATTTTTTTGCGAAAAAAAAAAGAAATCATATGTATACAGATGAAGTCAAAAGTCTACATACACCTTGCAGAATCTGCAAAATGTTAATTATTTTACCAAAATAAGAGGGATTATACAAAACGCTTTTTTTTTTTAGTACTGACATGAATAAGACATAGACCACAAGAGAAAATAATAGTTGAATTTATAAATTCGGTTCAATAGTTTACACACACTTGATTCTTAATACTGTGTTGTTACCTGAATGATCCGCAGCTGGTTTTTCTGTTTTGTGATATTTGTTCATGAGTCAGTTTGCTCTGTTTGAAAAGTTTGAAGTTTAAACTGCCCACGGTTCTTCAGAAAAATCCTTCAGGTCCCACAAATTCTTTGTTTTTTTTTTAGCATTTTTGTGTATTTGAACCCTTTCCAACAATCACTGTATGATTTTGAGATCCATCTTTTCACACTGAGGACAATTGTGGGACTCACGTGCAACTACTACAGAAAGTTCAAACACTCACGGATGCTCCAGAAGGAAAAAAAACAAAAAAACAAAACTATGCATTAAGAGCGGTGGGGGGTGAAAACTTTTGAACAGTATGTACATTTTTCTTATTTTGCCTAAATATTAGATTTTTTTTAATTAGTACTGCCCTTCAGAAGCCAAAGAAGACACTTTGTTTCCCAGAAGAAAAAATGAGTTACATTTTAACCTGATCTTCACAAATTCATAAAGTTTTTACCCCGGACTCTTAATGCATCGTGTTTCCTTCTGAAGCATTTGAACCTTCTGTAATAGTTGCATTTGAGTCCCTTGGTTGTCGTCAGTGTGAAAAGATGGATCTCAAAATCATACAGTCATTGTTGGAAAGGGTTCAAATACACAAAAATGCTGAAAAAACAAATAATTTGTGGGACCTGAAGGATTTTTCTGAAGAACAGCAGGCAGTTTAACTGTTCAGGATAAACAAGGGACTCATTAACAACTATCACGAAACACAGTATTAAGAATCATTTTTAGAAATTCAACCCCTCTTATTAAAAATGATCCCTCTTATTTTGGTAAAATAATTAACATTTCACAGATTCGGCTTGTAAACTTTTGACCTCAACTGTATTACATGTATTCTAACAAAAAAAAAGAAAATAAGTAATCGATTACTATAAATTTTAAAACAAATTAACATTGCTTTTGCTTTTGATAACTCTAGATGACCTGAAAATGGCTGAACCTACAAACGCAATTGTGTTTACTTGACAAGATTTTGCTGTATAATGAGCGATGGGCAGTCCGCTAAGCATGATCCTCTCGAGGCCTCATCAAGTCAGTATTGTGACAGCCATGACAGTAAATGAGAGCAGAACAGACTAAGGTGTAGCGCATGGTTATACAGCTGACTGGATGCTGAGACCTAACTAAAGGGCAAATTTAGCATGATATGCTCCTTCTGCACGCACAGTATTTTAAAACATTACTCCCACAGCAATGCCCCGATTATGTTTTGCTCAACTGAGAAATGTTTTCTGTTATGTTTTATAGGGCATTTCACCTTTGACTGGATAAATGCCAACTGGCCACGAATGTTATGTGAAAATACTGCGTTAACAGCACAGTGCTGCTGCTGCTGAGGATAGCAAGCTTTTCCATCTATCCCTTCACACATCTCAAAACCCTGAAAGAATTTCACTTCTAACTGAATCTCACCAGGTGTTTTCAACCGAATAATAAACGCATTCTTTATTATTATTAATGGACTTCTATGGTGCACATGAGTTTGAACTTACAAAATGCAGTTTCAATGCAGCTTCAAAGGGCTCTAAATGATCACAGCCGAAGAATAAGTGTCTTATCTTTTCCTCAAAAAACATAATTTCTTTACAACTGAAGAAAGAAAGACAAGAACATCTTGGATGACAATGGGGTGAGTACATTATCTGTAAATTTTTGTTCTGGAAGTGAACTACTTCTTTAATTATAAGCTTCATCTCATTCGTTTCTCCACAATTTTTTTTTTTATATAAAAATATTTGTATAAACACCGTTTACACCCATACCCTCTGAATAAATACAGACAACAACAAAAGCATTTTGACATACAGAAAAATACAGAGCTATAAAAGGAATGTGGATAGCAGAATCCACATGGATACCCTGCTCTTATGAGAATTTGATAAGAAATGTTTGAGTTGAGAAAAAAAAAAATCTCTGACAGTTTGTGACATTTTCTTGAGATCTCTTCTATAACTAAGGCCTGAAAGTGTGTAAAAGTCTGTACTTCTTTTGATTTCACAATGCTTTTCCCCCATACCAACTTAATTACTATCAATTTGTAGGTCAGTTTAACTGAAAGTGTAAACACTGGTGTCTTCAAAACATTGCTGTTTGTTTACAAATTCCGCCTGGCAACAGGTCTCAACCAATGGGGTGAGTTACCTAAAGGCGTGGCAACCTGTTTGGCTGACCAATGAAAAGCAAGGAACTGCCCTGAAAACTTGTTTGAAAACAATCACTTTTACAATTCTGCTTGGTGACAGAAAAACATACCAAGATATCAAAGAGATTTTTTTTTCCTTATCTTTTTACCCAGAGTTATGAAACTCTGCTCCAGAAAAGGGTTAGCACTGCTTTTGTGGTGTCAAACCTGTACGGTGTGAAACAGTGTGGTGTTTGAATGTTACGACTAGATGCTTGGCGAAAGACAACCAATTGCATTGTTCATATTCATGTGCTTTAGACAGTCACTGAAAAACTGTGCATAGTAAAGACAGCTGTTTTAGCATTTGAGGGGAAAAAAGTCAAATGGTGATTGAAAACGTGAATTGGAGTAAAGAAGATGCTGTTTTAATATTAAAATACTTTAATAATAAGCAAGATAACCCTGGATTTAGAATGACCCAGGGTTAACTATTCCAAGTGTCAAAAGATAGAGCGAATGTGAAATCAACGTAATAGAAAGACGGTCTAAAAAACCTTGGCAGTTTGTCAAAAGAAGGAAACTCATCAGATGCAAGAGAAAAAACAAGTGTAAACAGTCATGGAGGAATGTCAGGCTGGCAGCAGGGGGCAGTGTTTTAGGCCTACGACGCCTGCAGAGCGGTGCAGCGGGTGAGCCCACCACGACTCGCTGTTAAGAAGCTAATTAAAAGCACCACTAAGGTGAGGGTCGAGACACAGGCCTCAACTCGCTCCAGGACGTGCATCTCAACTTCAAAGCTGTCGTGTTAGAAAGTCTACTCTCCGCTGACGCTGACAAGCAGGACCAAAAAGCAATTCCCAAAATCCCGCCCCTGCACTTTTCATTTTCAGCTCCCTGCTATTGCTCTCCATCGTCTCACAGCTCATGGTTGTTTTTGAAAATGCCACTGGATCACAGCGAGTTTTCACCACGCAAACCAAACCAAGTCATGTGGTGAATCCGACATTGTGTCAGAAGCGACGGGCTGAAATAAAATGGAAGGAATTCAAACATCGGCAGCCTGGCATTTCTAGGGTTGTATTTCTAAGGTTTATTGGGTAATTAAAGTTCGAGCGGTGACCATATGCTCCGTGTGACTGGCAGTGGCTCTGCTACAGAACCTTGACAGGGAACAGGTGAAGGAGAACAGACTTACTTGCCGAATGCGTTCCTTGCCATCTGTTCCTTGTTGTAAATAAAATTACTCATACATGACTTTAGCTTGGACAAATTTCATATTGCAGAGCACAACATACGTTAGAGTGAAGCTCCATACATATTAAACCTAGATAAACCGATGCTGCCTTCAAATCACGGAGTGATTATAAATACACACAAGAACACCATAAAAAAGACACAGTTATCACTGGGAATTGTCCAAGTTGGAGGCGTGTTGATTCAAGATGACGCACTGCCTTGTGAAGCTTCGAAACCTTTGTGAATCTTTTGTTCTGAACCAGTGGCTCGGAGCATTTCTTAAAATGCCAAAGGCACATAATTTCAATAAACAAGGGAGTGTTACATCATAACATATTTGAAATATGTTAAAATATCAATGGTTCGCCGTGAGGGATGATCTCTGTGAAACCATAAACCAGTGTCTGTATGTTTTTTTTCCTGATCTCGGATCAGTTTTGTAATGTAGATTTTTTAATGCCACAAAACAAGAAAGATTAGTAGTTAGTTTTCAAAAACAATTGGTTCAGTTTATTCATAGCTCGGCTTTTACCGTCGCTCTTAAAAGAATCACGACTGAAGAAAATTGGTATTATAATTCAGAATTTTAAATAAAAAATAAAATACTTTTTTTTAGTAACATAATTATGAAAATAATTAATAATAAATTAAAATAAAATTAGCTCTGCTTTTACTATGACTCGTAAAAGAATCATGACTGAAAAAAATTTGATATAATTCATAATTTAAAAAAAAAACTTTTTTTTGAGTAAAATAATTATAAAAAATAATTAACAATTAATTAAAATAAAATTGGCTCTGCTTTTGCTATCACTCGTAAAAGAATCATGGGAAAAATGGTGTTACAATTCATAATTAAAAAAAAAATTTAAAAAAAAAGTAATTCTACAAAAAATTAATAAAGATTTAAAATAAAATCAGCTCTGCTTTTACCATCACTTGTAAAAGAATCATAACTGGAAAATTTTTATTATAATTCATAATTTTAAATAAAAATAAAATAAAAAAATAAGTAAAATAATTATAAAAATAATTACTAATGAATTAAAATAAAATTAGCTCTGCTTTTACCATCATTAGTTAAAGAATCATGACTGAAGAAAATAGGTATGATAAATTATTTTTAAAAAAGTTTAAGTAAAATAATTATAAAATTAATAAATAATGAATTCAAATAAATTTAGCTCTGCTTTTACTGTCACTAATAAAAGAATCATGACTGAAGAAAGCTGGTATTATAAATTAATAAAATAAAACAGTTTAAGTAAAAAAAATATAAAAAATAATAAATAATGAATTAAAATAAAATTAGCTGCTTTTACTGTCACTAGCAAAAGAATCATGACTGGTATTATAATTTATCATTTTAAATAAAAATAAAATCTTTAAGTAAAAAAAAAAAATAATAATGAATTAAAATAAAATTAGCTCTGTTTTTACAATCACTAGTAAAAGAATCATGACTGAAAAAAAATTGGTACTATAATTAATCATTTTAAATAAAAATAAAAATATTTTGAAGTAAAATAATTTTGAAATAAATAATACATAAAATAGAAATAAAAATAAACTACTTCAGAATTTTAAGTGTGAATGTTGAATAGTGGTTTTTTTTCCATTTTTGATAAAGTATAGTGATAAAGCTCACAATAAATACTAAATTACTTGTGCACAAAAAAAAAAAAAATGGCCAGTGAATTTTTTCCCAACCAAAACATCACAATATAAATCATAACTTTCAAGCTCTAACGCTACATTCCATTCAAAGTCATGTATGGTATTCCTTGACTTAATATTTCCAAATTCAGATCATAAAGACTTCATCTGATGTCCAGAACATATGGAAACAACACATCAACACTGCCATTGGCTTTCCAATTATTCTCGATCTCTATATAGAATACTCCTAGAAATGTAATTACAACGCAAAGCACATTTTGCAAAACCAGCAGCATCTTTTATAATTATTATGTATTGTGGATATAATTATTATATCTTGCTTAAAAGTAATGTGTATCATTATTTCACCACTACATTTAAGCATGTTATATTAACATTGATGATTTCATGAGTTTCCAAACCTGAAGTCCAACATCAAGTCAGCAATCACTCTAGCATTCTACACTGAAAACACAAGGCTTGTTGGTGCCAATAAATGCCTCAACTCTCGAACAACAAGTCACGGTGCTACAAAACTAGCTGGTGGGTCATAAAGAGAGGGAGATTTAGTAGCCTAGCAAAACAAAGGCACCATCCCAAGCTTCCGCAACCATTCCAACTGACGCTTTCCAGCAAGGACATGGCTAATCACCTCAACTCACCACATTTCCCTTTTCATCCGAAGCCAGACTTTCTCAGCTAATCTGGATTTCAGTGCGCTGCAGTTGTGTTTTCCTTCTTGTATGCTGAACAAGGGGGATTTATACAGTGACTTTAAAAGAGCTGAACCTCTCTGGCCTATTTTTCACCACATTGTGCTCTGAGGTAAAAGGAGCCGGTGACTTCAGATTGTAGTAAGTGCTATAAGCTCCAAAGAGGGTGAAAAGATTACATGTTCCCTTTCTTCCAAAATCCCGAGATAATTAATCTTCGCCGCTCTCTTTTTTTTCCCTTTTTTTTTTTTTTGATGACTGCTGTGCTGCTGTGAAGCGTGTGCGTGACTTTTAAAAACAAGCACGAACAGATGATGATCCACAGCAATGGCCTGCCACGGAGATAATGAGAAAGTCACTTCCTATTGCAAGCTGTGAAAAAGATAGTTTAATTACGTTGCCATTTTTAATTGAACATGAATTATTTAGAATCTGAGCATTAATGAAGGAGCACAAATATCATCCGTAGACGACAAACCCTGTCATTTAACATGACTGCACGATATCATCTCACAGTCTCTGAAGACTCCCTTAGAAGAAAGTTTTGCATCCTTAGTATGCTGTTATTAATAATAATTGTGAATCTCTTTGGTAAAAGCACTGGTAGCACTTCACTATAATGTTCTACTCATGAATATTTAACAAATAATTAATAACTCAACAACATTTACTGTATACATTCTCAGATGCCTGTGGCATCACACCGACAGAGGCCTCTCCCACGATAGTTGATTGATATGAGCATCTTACCTTAGACCCGCCCTAAATCAGCTGTAACAGTCTGACCTCCATTGTTTCGATGCCGAAGCAGAAATGTAATTTAGACAAGAATATCTCCGATCGAGCGATTGAGGTGTTGTGTTGCTGGATGTAATAATGAACATAGTGGTCGTCATTTACTCCCGACATCTGAGCTGCTGAAGACGCAGTGGTTTATGCTTGTTTGTGAAGGGAATGCGTCTCCTGATCGACATATATCCGCCTATGTTCGTATGAATCATTCCTGATCCAGCTTCACTTACAGCAGAAGTGAGTATAAGGGTTTTTTAAGAATCTTCGCGATCGCCTTTCCTAATAACGTGCTAGTTAGCAAGTTTAGCAGCTAAACGCGGCTAAAGTAAACAGGCTCATCACTCCACAGAGAGAAGAGAGGGGCGGGGCGAGCAAAGCTCATTAACATTTAAAGCAACCTCAACCAGAACAGGATGATTTTTGCAAAGCTGATTTTGGCAAGGTAAAAAAGGTGTTGTTTTACACTACCATTGAGAAGTGTTTTATACACTTTTCATTACGACCCTAAAGAATTATTTCAACTTGTGGAAAATGGGCATCCGATGACCCCTTTAAGGACTACCATGGACAGCTGACTACTAAATTGTTTGATATTCTTCATATTCTGTACAGTGGTCAGTTCACACTGATAGAAATTAGTCTTTTTCAATAAGTTTAAATGCATTTTTACCTTTTATGGGCATTTTAACTTTTAAAAAGCCATTTTTTCAAAAAGTGTGCATTATCTTTTTGAGTCAAATTCTTACATTTGGGCTGTTACCAAGCAAATGAAATCAGTACCAACAAAGCTCGTCTTTGCAATGCAAAGGAAACACAGAAGCTGCATCTGAAGTGGCATTTAGATGTATTTACACACTGCTTAATGCAGGTCATGAATGTATTTAACCTGCAGTTACAAATGCATAATTAATGTTTTGATATTGTAAACACAAAACGGTCAATACTGATATTTTAAATTATTTAAAAAATAAAAAAGATATTTTAAATGTGTCAGTGAGTCACAGTTAATAAGTGAGTCATTGCAATTGAAGTAACAAAAAAATCATTCAGTAACAACACACTGTCATGTATGGAGATGCAAAACAGTGCTGTGGCTGTGTTTGGAATGATTTTTGTTAGCAAAATAGAGCAAAAACAGGCAAAATGGTGTCTAAAACACAAGTCTCTTAATTCTGTCTAGTGAACTGTTTTAAAAAAAAAAAAAATCAATATCACATTTGGAATCACGGTAAGTTTTGGAGAAGAAAACGGCACTCTTAGTGTGCTATTGATTAACTATATGAAGTGGAATAAATCTTTAGATTTTATGTCCACATGTATTGAATTTTTGATCATTCTAAATGCATTTTAATAGACTAAATCACGCAGTGAAAGAATGCACTAATGCACACTAGTCTAGACTTCACGTAATGCGTGCACTGCACTGCACTGTTCTGAATGGTTTTTGCAAAATACTCGATAATGTCAAATTTAATTTTTATCTTTAAAACAACAATTACGATATTATCGCAGACGATATATATCGCACACCCCTGGTTGCTACCTTATGTTAAACTGGTTTAAATTCCTTTTTTTACAGTAGTTAACAAGAACCTTTTTTTCTACTAACTCTACTCATATTTCACCTGGTCCAAATCTCCCTGAAATGACCCTTGTAGTTTTGTGAACAGCAATTTATGATCATCTAGCATGATCGGAGTAATACCCATAATTCAACCTGAGCTGTGGTCCCAACATATCCCATCCATCTTCCTCTGATAATAAAGCCAATGATTGGACTCTCGCTAGCTCTTCACAGGGTCCACAAAGTCAGAGCCCGACTTTCAATTTAAATTGAATTTCCTAATCAGAGGTGACTCTAGAGACTCCCATTTTATATTTTATCCAATTACGGAGTCACAAAGTCAAAGCTAACCTCATCCCAAGTACCTAACGTGAACTCAACTGGAATTTGAATTTCCCTGCCTATTACAACACGCTCTATGTGCTGTCATAGCACATTACACCTGGTGACATCAAAGAGCACGCCCAAAGCCATTTTCAAATGGAGAGCACCCATTCTCTGTCCTGTCATTTATGGACTACCTCTCTAAAACACTGACAGCACGGACAGCAGTTAGCTTGTCTGCTTATCGAGTCTGACCCTGAGGTTCCTGAGAAATTAAGCAACATGCACCTTTTTTTAAGAAAACAACTGATCATTTCGCTAGATAAGACCCTTGTTTCTTCGCTGGGATCGTGTCGAGCCCTTCGAAGCTGCATTG